>DVZW01000343.1:0-10966 GCA_018237805.1 Mesosemia grandis
GCTTATCCCGCAAGAAACCTGGCGTGATAATATAATAACTAAAGTTGAGAAAGTAACCGAGTAAGGTACAAGTTATACAGAAAGTCACTGCCAAAATCCTCTAGGCAGTAATCCTAAGGCACCTTTTACAACACCCATGGAAATTTCAGGGGCAAGAGTGGCAGAGATTCTAAAAAATGTAAAGCAATCAAATTCTAAGTCCACCCACTAGATTTGCCTGATCAAATATTCCCGTACGTCGAAACTCGAATGAACTCACTAATAACATTCCTAATAGTCATACATACTATAATGTCTTTACAATTCATACTTTTCTCAACACTAATATCACCTTCCCCCCTCGTACGCCATCGGCTGACGACGCTCTTGATAGTGGCAATTTATATTATATTTAAAAAATATATAGAAGTCTTTACCATGAGAATCCACGACTGAGAAGTCTGTATTGAGCACATTAATAAACGATGGCGAAGTGCAGAATCACGCAATTGAGTATATCAAAAGTGTTATGAATGTTGAGAGGTTATGAAAGCAAGGCAGGTGTGTCTAAAATATAATGTTTGCCGCTCGGTTCTCTCTTCTTACGCCGCAAGAGACCAGGCGTAATAATTATCATTAGTGGTAGCCTGATCGCCGGAATTCTACCATAATTCATATAAACAAAATTCCTATGAATATGAACAAAAAGTATATTATTTTCGACATCCAGTAAGACCATAGACAAATAAATTATTGACGAACTACCGACCCGCCCCTGCTTCGCATGGGTGCAATATTATGTATGTATTATACATGTAATCCTTCCTCTTGAATCATTCTATCTGATAAAAAAGCCGCATCAAATACTGTTGCGTAGTTTTAAAGATCTAAGACAGGACAGAGTGCGGAAAGCGACTTTATTTTATATTAGCGACAGTTTGACAACAGTTGTATTATGTATTTGTGTATAAGTGTACTGTGTGTCATATATGTGTTTCTTTTTTCCTACACACTATTTAAAAAGATATTAACATTCGTAGAGCATAAGGATTGCTCTTTACATTATATGTATGCAAAATTTCATACTCTTCCTTACGCGTTTTTTCATAAAAAGGCTTCACGTATTGACTAATATAATGTACTAATAATACCAATGACCAGCCGCTGATATTAAGTCCCATGATGTGACAGGTGGCAAAGCTGTCGCCACATCGGGCATATATTCCCGCCAGTGAAATATTAACGGAAAATCCAAATTTATATTCAGAAAATCTAAAAACGCTTATTAAACTATTTTTTGTTATTCCCGACCTGGGAATTGAACCCAGGGCTACATGCATCTTATACTGACTCCAGAACCATTATGCCAATGAGAAGATAAGGGATTTACGGACTGTGATGACTTTTCACTGATCACCACATAAGTTTGAATGTACAAGTATTTTGTTCGAGGATAAGATTTTTAGTTTTTATATTAAAAAAAAAAATAAACATGATTATTACCTTTAAGGATTACGAGTCTCCCGTTGCCGTTATCTATAATAATATTATAATAATAATAATAATAATAAGCCTTTATTATTTCCCAGCATCTAGTAAATACAGTATATATATAATTATGTTACGTTAGCGTAGTGTTTTAATCGCCAGGAACCCCTTTTCGAGTGTAGGCCTCCTCCAGTACATTAAATGTTCCAATCTGATTGTTCTCTTTTTTATACTGGAGGGTTTTGGTCATGTTCCCCCACGGGGACCAGCTGGCTCGGGGGAGTTAAGTGTACATAGGCGACGGTTATCTTTAACCAACATTTGCGAAAGGTGTATGCTAAATTTTCTTATCGGACAATAATTATTGTTTAATCAGCTTTACTTATAATTTTATATGATAACTTGTCGGACCATGTGACCCTTCGGGTATGATGTTTTAACGATGACTTTCAAATAATTAATCAAAAAAAACTTAGAGGCCATTGTTGATTAGATATTTGTAAATCTTTTCAACCGAATTCAAATAATAAGCAGTTTTTTTTTATTTTTTTTTTTGTGCATCACTCAATTACTTGAAGTCGCCTGAACCGATTTGAAATTTTCGTTCTTTTGTTTAACAGGGTAAGGGTACTCGCATACTTCGCAGGTCCTATGACCACCTGGTCAAGATGATGGGATCCTGAGGCAATCAAGGGAAACTCAAATTTTGCATGAATACTGTTTCTTTGGTTTTTTGTTAGGTTTTTTGGGTAGGTCTTGTTTCAGATGTGGTCCCATATAAATTTAATGGAAGTGGTGCTTTGTGTTTTATATAATATAAATAATTATTAATAATGTATCCAAATTCCTAGAAAATTGATGTCACCACTGTGACCCAATAAAAACACCAAAACACCAATAGTCAGCCACCGCGATAGTATTATTTTTTATGGTGATAAATCACGTTTCTATGGCCAAATCCGCCATACCAAACCCGGACAATTCAGTTTAGCTTTTTGAAATATCTAAACTCGCATTCGTACTAATTACTGTAACACAAAGACAATATTAAAACTAGAAGTTATAAACGATAGATTTTCATTAGAAAAAGTCCATTTGTACCGTGCTGATCTGGCGCGTAAGAGGCGAGCAAAGGTTTGTAGCGTCCATTACATAAAGAAGCGACATCTAGTGGAACAACGAGAAAAACTACCAAGTAACATAGCGACATCTCATAATGACTCTAAGGAACTAACATGAATCCTGCATGACACTCGTAAAGAAATTTAGAAATTGCAATATATATACAAGCGCCCGCATGGCGCACACCTTGCCTGGTTGGAAGATCTTCCATTTTCGTTGGAGGGACAATACCACCCGTCCCTCCACAGGTTAAATAAGTCACCTTTATCGTGACTATTTGATGGTAGAGTTCAGCGAAGTCTCGTCCATATTGGTTGCTTTACTTATACCTGTCGCTATAGTATCCTTGCTTGTCAATATAGTGTTCCGGTTTGTAGGGTAAGGTAGCCAGTACACTTACGCAGAAGACTTATTATCCCAGTTTTGAGGTTAGCAACGCATCATTAACACCTTTGGAGTATAAAAAAAATACTCAGGTATACTTATTTATATTATAGCTTTGATGACATGTGATGATTACATTGCCGCCTTTCGGTGTAACACGTATGTGCCATTTATCTATGTCTATAACTTACAACCGAGCTTTTCTGTACTTCGAAAGCACGTTATCGGTCCCGATTATTATCACCAGAATTATTCAAAAGGAAACATTAAAAAATCGGATAATATGTGACCATTAGGTTCTACACTTCCCACCAATATGATGTTCACGTGTGCGCTGGACTACAGCTCACTTAGCTTAAACGTAATAAGAGGAATGTGTCTATAACATGTTTTTTATTGTTGTAGGTAATCAAGACATTTATCGCGGACATCCGTCCTTTGAATCCTTAGCGAAAAGACTACGCTGGATGATACATGGCGTAAACAGACATCAAATAACTAATGTACCGAACTTATCAGAAAAGGGTTGGTTCCAGTACTGCATCAAAGCATGGGAGACGGTTCGAAAATGTACGTTCTTTATGGAATATGAGAGGTTTTTACCATAGATAATAAAATATAAACATACTTTTCAATAGTTTCTATTATTTACATGTCCATTAAATGTCTAAATCTTATTATCAATTAAATTTAAATTCTGAGGTGTGGACTCCGATTTACTATAATTAGCTCTCATCCACATGGCATGACAATGGCAAACACAGACATAATTACGGCAGGAAAAAGTAAGGCGGTAGTACCAATCCGGGCGAGTCATTGCAGAACTCTACCACCTAGCAGTCACAAAGTTAGTGACTTGAAAAATCTTTGCTCGTCTTTTATCAATCACGACACAATACAGTAAAAAATTAAGTTGATGTTTGATAAATATGAAGAATAGGCCAAGTGTCTCCTCTGACAGGCGGCTGGTAAGAGGCGAGCGAAGGTTAAACCTCACTACTATCATGACATCTTAGAATTCTTAACACCTAGGTTGTCACGATGATAGTAACTTGAAAAACCTTTGCTCGCCTTGTACGAGTTTCTTGGCAGAAAGGCGGTTGGCATAGCACAATCTTAGGTTTAGAATTAATTGTTGTGTCGCGCTATGATTTTGCCGAGCTCACTTGAGCTCAGCGAGATGTCACAGCTGAGACATTTTAGTTTTATCGTAAAACAAAATTTTAGTATTTGAAAGAGAGACAATTAGAACTGATGTAAGGATAATGTATGAAATATACTATATTTCATCACTGATGAGTATGAAATATAATATATTTAAAACAATGTTAGACTCAAAAAAAAATTAAGTATGAAGTCGTTGAGCAGTATCCAGTTTTGAATAAAAGAAATAACGTCGAACTGATTATTGAGTAATGCGGTGCCAATAATACCAAGTAGGTAATATTTAACATATGAAAGGTATGTTTATGTTGCAGTTATTAGGCCTTATTTAAGATAACGAATGATAACGGTGCAGGTGTTCGATGATGGTTTAAATGAAAATTTGATTATTTTTAAAGACGTTTTATTGTATAAGCATTAACGATACTGGTCCCAATTGATAATAAAACTAATGATAATTTTATAATAAATATTTAGATTAAGACCACTGTCTAGTCGAATGATGGGTGGCTCTAGGTAGTGACTGAACTCTAACAAGAAAGGTGTTCACAACGTAAGTGGCCGTACAAATTACAACCACAGATAGATGTTACATAGCCAATAGATGTATCGTAGAAAGAGGCGCCGTGTATTTAGCAATTCGCCAAATGCTCATCCATATACCACTTATCCAAAAGCCATCCCACGTTCCACAAAACGCTTTTGCACTCATCCTAAGTGCGAATGCGTTAGTGGAACAAATTTATCCTAAAATATAAATTATTTACATAAATTAATGCTAAATATAACTTAATTTAAGATTCTCTGAAAGGTCTTTTTGATATAAAAATCCAATATCAGCTTTTATTAGTATAAAATCAAGTCAAAATTAGTCCCATAAAAGGGCTTAAAAGAATCAATTTAACTTTTTTGGACTTTCATTCATCCTGTAACTTGAAAACTGTAACAACATGTAACACAACCGATATGAAAAAACGACCAAAAGTATTTATCTCCTTGCGATAGAGAGTATGTAATTTAAATCCTTTTCACAAAAAAAAAAAACTATATTTTCAGTAGTCAGGTCAATAAGATTGAATTATATTACTATAATTAACCGAGTCATCTTCTAATCTTCGTAATAAATTAAAACATTATGCGCTTACCTTTTATTGGACTTGGCAAAATAATATAATATCAAACTCTACGTATATAATGTATGTATAAGTGGGCGATAAAGCGTCTACGACTAGAAAATTTTCAAAAATCGAATAAGTATACCCAATACTTTTAAATAATGAATAACGCTTGATATCAGTTTAACAACTTTTTCAAATTTTAACACGTGAGAGTCCTCTATAAAATGAAATTATTTATGTAGTCGATAAAAAATTTAGAATGCGTCACATTTTAAATAAATGACAACCGTGTCGATAAATTTTCTTGAACGTGGTTATATATACTAAAGAAAATTTCCGATTAATGTTTAAGACTTAATAAATATCATTTTAGAATAACTATAAAATGCAATCAAAATACGACATTAAAGATAATAAATGGAGAAGAGAGAAAGATCAAGTCGATACACCGCAATGATAATTTTACCTCATTACATACGACAATAACGCAAGCTTCACCTACGATTAGAGCATTTGATTAGTTTTATCTTAATAGTTCAAATAATTTATCTGTTACCTATGAAATAACATGTTCAAACCATTTCACATGCAAGGCAGAGCATAAACTTTTAATGTCATTTATTGTCATTGGTAAACACTAGCGATAAGCGGCTTTCTGCGCTGATCGGGTGCTTTATAGGCATGTTGATAAACACTAGCTAAGCGCCAATGCTCGGGATAACCCGTTGCATTTGCATCACGCCAAATACTGAACGGGGGAGCTAAAGTTGGAATGGTGTAAGATTTTTTTGTGTAAGGGTGACGCATCTTTGGTATTTTTAAAGGTTTAGAATCATCAGTACTGCCACTTTGGATTGAGTTGGGGTTACCAGCTTTAAAAGCAAATTTATAATCGTCCTTTTGTATTTTATTTTCCGGAATTTTCTCTCCATTACAAGATAAACAGTGTCTATGTTTTCCATTAGTCGATGAATCGCTTGTTTTTGTGGAATGGCGAGATAGTTGAGATTCGTTTGGTGAACTCTGACATAACTTTCCTTTCGCTAGCGGTGTTTTTTCGTAAGATTCTATACTACGATTGGAGTTTTTATCTTGATTTCCGCTATCAAAATTGTGCCCTACTTTAGCTTCACTTTTTTTTAGTTTAGATAACCGGCTAGAATTTCGACTTATGTCAGATAAAGTGCCGCATCCGTTTACTCCATCACAATGTCCTTTCTTCCCAGAATCCACTGAAGTTTTCCGACTAGACGACCTAGATTTATTGTTAGAGTTAACATCATTTTTATTATGTTGGGGGCAATACTGAACATCGCAGGAATCTCTTTTTCTCTCTTTTGTTATCTGCTTTTCAAAATTTGGTACACTACGGCGACCATCGTCAACCAATTTATTTTCATTAAATATTGGGAAACAATTGCCTGCCATGGTATCACCTGATTGTTCTTTTGGTGTATATACCATTGTGAACACAGCGGGGGCCTTTGATCCATTTGATCCATCGATATGTTTCGGTGGTTTTGGTTCTTGTTTGGCATCACCTGTTTTAAAATCCCAACAAATTGCTAAATCCATTAGAGATAGCGGTTTTTGATATTGCTGTCCCAAGTCTAGAGCCGATGTAGCTGGTCGTTGATCTTTCGACTGTTCAGTAAGTTTTTTAATTTCAGATGTTTTGGGTCTATGAACTCGAAGTTTGGTGCAACACGTGGGACCTGACGCACCATATCCTTTCCATCCAATAGCATACGGTTTAACTATTATATCCGAATCTCTATGTTCTCCCACTTTAGTCAAATTACGATATCCTAATGTGTCGGGTAATGGCTCATGTTCCAAGTTGCTGCAATGCATTTTTTTAGCGAAGTTAAAATTTTGTGAAACATTTACATTTGGTAATTTTATCGAATTACTCTTTTTATCTTGTTTCATATTCTGATTATCATTGTTTGCATTTTCGGCTACTTTCTGCCAGAACTTATCAACTTTATCTTCTTGTGGACAGATTTGTTCTACTGCGTCTTTTACTAGTGCATCATAACTATCATGTCTTTTATCTATATCAGTATAGGAACCTGGAATGTAGGGAGTTATACCAAAATTGTCTGGAACATCCACTTCCCTGTTGATATCCAACGGATCCTCGTCTTTTGTTACTTCTATAGCATCTTTGTTTTCCGTTACTTCTTTTGACAAATCCTGTTCCTGGTCCTTATTTTAGTTCAGACATGCAAAAATGTATCACATGTAGATTAGCAATATTTAGAGGTACTTTTGTATTAATATTATAGGTATATTATTCTTGGGCATTTCTTTTTGTGATAATGCACCGGACACATATGAGGCTGAAAAATAACAAATTATAATTAATCATTTATATAAAAACATATAAAAATTATAAATTGCTCACAAAAATATAGGTCGTATAAAATTGTAAGTTGGTTTTTTATCATATTCAAATTCCCAAAAAAAAGATTAGAAACAAGCTAATTAATTATTTAAAACTTATTATTTTTTTTAATAAAAATAAGAGTTTATTTCTTATTAATTAAAAGAATTACTGGGTTCCTTTGGCCATCTTTTAGCTCCATTATCAGACCCTGATTACCATCTAACACCAAAGTAGCTGCTCGTGAAGACGGATCAAATGAGTCCAAACTTGACGGGTTTGCGTCGTTTAACTACAGAGTTCCTATAGCCACCGTCTGATTCCATCATTGACCATCAGATACATCCGAAATCGAATGTAATACATGCATAGGAAATTTCAGCGCAATCTATAACCGGGAAGTGGATCAAATTTAACTTGCAAGATTTAGTTAGAGACAAACAAAAATCGTGACAAGTGAAACTAAAAATAAAAGCTTGTAATTAAAGACATCATTGCCCTCTCGTAATAAGAAGGTAGGTATATTTCAAATAATTATCAAAATTATATCGGCCTATAGAAGACTGATAACATAAGCCGACTCGAAAAATAGATATTTACCTAATCGCTTCGAATGTGAGTTAGGTAATGCAGAAATTTAAAGACCTAGACTTATTAAAGACATTGCACCAACAAGATTGTAACAGCCGGCGGTTTTATTTGTAATAATTCTAATTTATACACATCTAACAGTGTTCTCCGGTCTACTCTCAAAATGGCGAGAGGGGCACATGTCCCCTGCGTAAGTAAGATGGAAGTTAGCTTGTAACCAAACCACTTTTAAACGATAAGCCATTTAAAGTGATTTATGTTAACACGGTCGTCTGTTGCTATATTCTCGAATATATTTAAGTAAAGAGAATCGTCCACAGTGTAACAAGGAAGTTAGCTTGTAGCCAAACCAATTTTAAATGATTGCCACTCATTTAAAATGACTAATGGTAACACAGTCTGTTGCTATATTCTCTAACAAATTTAAGTAAAGAGAATCGTCCACTGTGTAAGATGGAAGCTAGCTTCTAGCCAAATGATAAGCCACTTATTTAAAGTGATTAATGGTAACACTGTTGCTATATTCTCGAATGTTTTTAAGTTAAGAGAATCTTAAACGGGTAAATGTTTTAGGTTTAGCACACATATATTTTAACATGACATCTTTCACCGTCACCCCTTCTCTGTAAAAAAGTAAAATATGATTTTTAATCAATCGCATGCAATTATCTATATATTATGAACCTGAAGAGTTTGCTTGGTTGAACGCGGTAATCTTAGAACTACTGGTTCGAATTCAAAAAAATGTTTGTGATGGATAGCCCATATAACATGAAGGGGCTGTAGGCTATATATACAACATAAAACATGTTATTGTTACGTACCGTCCACGCGAACGAAGACGCGGTCACAGCTTGTATACTAAGGCAACTAAATAAGGCAGTCAAGATATTCTCTTTTTAAATTACATTGTATGTCCGATTCGCTGATAAGATTGTCAGTTGCCACCTATCAAGATATGCGAGGTAATACCATTGCCTAAATGTGTATTAGTTGTAACGTAGACGATCGCCTCGTTAAATGAAATAAATATTCTTACTATGATATTAACTCATGTTGATCAAAACGTTGAACTAGGAGATCGGCTATGGGCGACACTGAATTTGAAATTGGAGCAGTTTTCAAATATTCATAATAAATATCACGCACATTTGGGATAATTGGAAGGGGTAGGCAGAGGTGAAGCTAATGCACGCCAGTGGCTCCTAGTAATACCCACGACCGGCTGATGATAAGTCATGTGACTATATCATATGAAATTTAATTTTTAAAGAAAATGCTAATTTATATTCAGAAAATCTGAAAAAGCTCATAAAACCATTTTTCTTATGCCTGACCGGGGAATTGAACCCAGGACCTCGTACATCTTATACCGACACCGGTATCACTATGCTAACGCGTTGAAAATATAGTATAGTTTTTTAATTATGCTGAGAAAGGGTGTACTGTACAAATCCCATTGATAATATAGAGTTTAGACAGGAGTGACTTAGTTACAAATATAATGTAAATAACAATGGCTACATGGGTTCAAGATGCAACAGGTGGGACGTGGGAGGGGGGAAGGCTATTAGAAAATAAGCTTAATCCTGGACAATTTTATACAGCATGTTTCATTAAGATTGTAGAACATAAAGATTGATCGATTGTAATCGAATACAAATACAATATATTTCTAAGCTTGCTTATACATAATTATATTACATATACCTATACAAATAGTATAAATATTCATAATAATTTCATACCTATATATAAATTGTCAGTTGGAAATGTAGAAGTATGTAGCGTTATATTTATCAATAATTTTAATGGTGGACAATAAAATGGGACAAGTTTAAAGGGTACTAAATAGTAGTTAATAGACGGGAATCCAATGTAGTCCGTACCTTAGAGACACTGACGCGAAGCGTAATTCCTTATGCCTCAACAGGTGGCAATTCTAAATCAAAATTAGGCACTTACCAATACCGAGCAGTCAAAAGAAGTATTTCGAAAAATTCTAATAAATAAATAAAATAAATATTATCACGTCCATTCTCCCTCTCAAAAAAACTGAAAAAACTCATTATACCATTTTTTCGCCCGACCTGGGATTTGAACCCAGGACCTCGTGCATCTGCGACCGTTATGGTACCGCTATGCTAAAGAAGCGACGAATCTATATTTTAAATATCAAATAAACTTTATATTCTAGAAACAGCCAGAAACATACGAAAGAAAATATTGTAAAATCCATATAAGATCAAAAGACACTACGTAAGTATGTTTTTTTTTAAAGTATTGATCGTTATTAATCTTTATACTCGTACATCATTCTATCTGTCTTCATCATCTATATGTAATTAAAAAATAAAATTTAAAAAAAGTCTAATCGTCTAATAATAGATTATTACGGCAAACTTATGATTTATACAGTATCAATAAATTCTCTCTTTGGAAATAAAAAAAGAACTTTTTTCTTTTAAAGGAATTTGAATTTAGAAAGCATTTATACACTTACATAAATAATACGTTCTCTTCTCCATCTACTCGAATCTACTCGGAGTTCCCAAGTTTTAATTAAACTTAATGATCGAAAATGTCAGATATTCAAACAAGTTAGTACCCGTCCGACCACTATCACCAACTTACTTTAAATGGTTCTTCATGGGCATCCGTCTTCACCTTATTCTTTTCCTTCCCGCGTTTACTACCGCGCAAGCGCTCTGACGCTGCGGCCGCAACTTGG
>DVZW01000344.1:0-10961 GCA_018237805.1 Mesosemia grandis
TGGTATGTTTTGTATAACTTCAGAATAAAAATATGAAATGTTTGTTGATTCTTCTATAAATATAAGAAATTGTTACATTAAAATATATGTGGTTAAATGAATCAAGTTCTATTCACTATCCTTAAACTCGTCCTATACTTATAATAATATTTTTTAACAAGTTAATTGTTTACAATTTTAGTGTTGGGAATCTCTTTTTGGGCATGAATTTATAGGAAGTATAATATGCTTTCATTACTCCCTAAGACGTAAATAGCTTTTTATTATTTTATTACTTAAAAAGCAAATCCCGGGACTCGGGGAATATCCATATTATTCTATCACATGGCAAGTACATAATATAGCTCTACCTACTCCGATCACTGATAATGACAATATGTAACATGGTTCTCCTATATTAAGATTAGAAGAACGAATATTTATTAAATAATAATTTGAGATTATTTTATTATATGCAAAGGTAACAATAAAAAAAATAAACTTTTGTGCAATTTCATTCAAAATTAAAAGATTCAAAGTTACCCGAGTTGGCTGTACTCACCATTTAACCTTTTATTATTGATGCCTGTTACATGGATTATAGTGACAGTGAGAATGTCTCATCTTTATTTTGATGGTGGATAAACAATATTACATCCAACTTAAAAAAAGTCATAATTCAGATATTTTTGTAAAAGAATAGTGCTAAGTCATATTCTCATTCTCGGAACTATATCGAGATTGCTTCTTTTGATCAATTATTATTTCCAGGTAAGGGCCATGAGAAAGAGGATCTTGATTTGGTGTTGAAGAAATTAGAACATTGGGCATATAGGTTATATCCGAAGTTTCAATTTGGTGACTGTCTTAAAAAAATTGAGATGCTTGGAAAGAAAAGACCAGTTATGGTATGTATAATTATTAATATTCTTATTAGACTTAATAGAGAATGACTTGGATTTTCTCTTTGGTTAATGGTACTTTTTATTTATATTAGGATTTGTTTAAACCAGGTACACCTTACTAAGATAAGATCAGATCAGTTTTTGTCAGACGAAACGGTGGTCCTAAAAGATTCTAGTGATGAAGAGACTGCTCCTGCTCCACCTGAGGAGGATGAGTTTGACCGTCTCCTGCAGCAGCAGATTGAACTAGCTCGCTCTACCCCTGCTCCTAACACTGCAAAGAAGGCCAGCGACAATAAAGATAATAGGTAATGTTCGTTAGTACATTGAAATTGATTGCATCTAATGGTCAGCAATATGGGCTGTATAGCAGAGGTCCTGGGTTCGACTCTCGGGTTGAGAACATCCTTATCACAATCATCTAACTTCTTAATGACATAGTACAAACCCACGGACTTCCGTGTTACATCTAACAAAGCAAACTGGTAGACCACAGAGTCAGTCAGTAACAATTGATGATGTACACATATAGGTTCATATTTTAATTCTTCAAAGTTCTATTGGGCGTGCTATCTCCAACTCTGTTTCTTCTGTATATCCATGACATGCTGCAAATTAGCAAACCTAATTGCTATGCAGAAAACAGCACTGGAGATGCTGTATATACCGGCTGTGCCAATGCTTCTCGGCAAAACGTCAGAGTGCCGGAGCAAGCTTGTGTTTGATGTCGACACTCTTAGGCGATGTCACGGAGTGAGGCCGACTTAACTTAGTCCAATTTAACCCCATGAAGGCACAGGTGTGCGTATTCTCCGCAAAAGAAAACCATTCGTCGTATTTCCTCGTCACTCCCATATCAGCCACAGCCAGTTTTGGAATCTTCGAAGTTGACATTTCGAGGGACATTCAGTTTCGTAATCATATGGACGGAAAGTCTAAATAAGCATCTAAGAAACTCGGTGGCAATAAGACGAGTCATTACCTCGTGCCGGCCCATCGCCTACGACTTTACAAGGCACAAGTTCAGTCTCAAATGGAGTACTGCTCTCATCTTTGGGTGGAAGCACCTGGGTATCAGCTCCGTCCATTTGATTGCATTCAACGTAGAGCGGCTCGAATTGTCAACGCCCAGGTTCTTTCCGACCGACTTGATCCGTTTGCTTCGCGCAGGGACAACACCTCTCTGTGGATTTTTTTTATCGTATATACCATGGTGAGTGTTCTGAGGAATTGTTTCAACTCCTCAACTCCACTGTAGAACCAATTGTCAGTGGAGGTATTTCCGAAACTGATACGATCTAGGAACCTTCAAGAAAAGAGCCTGTTCATTCCTCAAAGGCTGGTAAAGTAACTGAAACGCCTCTGGTGTTGAGGTTATATATTGGCAGTGGCAATCACTTACCATCAGGTGAGCCTCTTGTTAGGGCCTGGCATAATGCTTTGTATATTTGTGTATGTATATGAGGGTTAATCTCACCCTGGGAAAATTGAATGTATTTAAACTATTGTTTAACATATAATTGTATTTTAATGACAAAAAGTATCTCTATATGTATATGTATAATTCTTCTGTAAGTTTGTTTGTTATTGTTAATAATATTTAGGCGGCGATCGTTAATAATAGTTAATTTAATTTCAGTGTATTTGACACTCTACATGCTGCTTCATCTACTTCTATTAGCGATGAACAAAGAGAAAGAATGTTACGAAGAAGACGGTTGGCTGAAGAAAAACGATTAGCTAGATTGAATAATACAACTAATTCAATTAATTTATCACATGATAATGTTGGAGTTACAAATATTGATGATAATATACAAAACAGTAGACCAGTTCATGTGACAACATTTAATAAAAGTTCTGATGAAGAAGATATTACTAAAAATGAATCTACAAAAGTTACTGAAGATACAAATGATTTTACTGTTAAGAATATTTCAAAGAACAAAATTAATGTAATAGATAGTTCTGATGAAGGTGATAATCACGATGAAAATGGCATAAATTCTATAGATTATAATACAAGCAATGGTAAAAAAACCAGTGCACTTAAAAATTATAGCAACTCTATTCTGTTAGATAGTTCTGATGAAGAAGATATAACAATGACTGAATCTGTTATTGACAATAGCAATAGTAAAGAGTCTAATAATATAAATAATACTCACATGGCTAATCTTGAAAATAAAACTGATGATGAAAATAAAAGAGACAAATTATTAAGTAATGGTAAAGATAATTATATAAATAATTATAATGAAAATGAAGTTAATAAAAAAGAAGATGAAGTTATTGACATTATTAACTATGAAGATATTAATGACAATATTCAAACTAATTTGCCGGCTTCTCCAACAGATATGTCAAGTAACACACTTAATGATATGGATAAATACAAACAAATAAATGAAGCAGAGACAGACATAGTTATAATGGAGGATAATAATGAATCTAAACAAGTAAATGAAGTTGCATCTGATAATACTCAACTAAATGTTGATAAAAATGAGGAAATTAAAGAAATTAGTAACAATATTGGAATTAATATAATTGAGAATGATATTTCTGAAAATGTGAAAGACAATACAAATATTGATGATTGTACTATTAATGACAAAGATGAGGTTGATATAGATAAAGAATTAATGGATGTTGATTTTGATGAAGAATTTTAATATAATGAGGATACTGTAAATACATTTATTTTAAGGATACATTCTACAACAGTCAGTTAAGAAGAAGAATTTAAGGCATTGTAAGTAAGGCTTCAAGTTCTGATGATAAAATCATTTTATCTTGTATCAAATTGTGGTATTTTTAATTAAACTGTGTTGTTGTTGACATTTTCTATTTATTTTTTATGGCAGTTGTTGTCAGAGTATTTTGATGAAATATCACCAAGGGAATTTGGTTTAAGACAATTCAACCTTCTTTGGATTATGAATGGATAGTGGAGTCTAATATGTGAAGGAATAATACTATTGCGGTTATAAGACTTCGCTCTGGCCACATTCCATTGAATAAGTGAATTGACCCCGTCCAAACATAGACATAACTGATGAAGGTTCTTGTCATCGTCATTAGCATTTCAATGAGAAATAAAGATGAATAGATAAAGGGCAGCAATATGCAAACCACAGTAGGATTTGTAATAAAAGACAGGTTCTTGGATATTACTTTCTCGGAACACAAAGATTTAGAAACTGTGTGACCAGATTCAGTATTTTATTTACATTAGTATATATATTGTCGGAAGTTGGTATTTTCAGTATATTGATGGTAACATAGTGTTGTTAGTTAAGTTATGGTAACATCGTAGCTATCGTCTACGTAAACATAGCGAGCGTCACTGTTGGAGAATTTCCCTGATTCTCTATTATTTTTATAGCATTTTTCCATTGTTTTTATATAACTTAATGCATACGCCCGGATAGCATATCTAGTTTTCAGCAAAGTAATTTGGCAATGTGACAAATAATTCCGGAAATTTCGTCGTGGCTTTTACGTTATAAAAATTACGAATTCGCCACCTTTTGCAAAGCATTCAAAGTAGGTTTCCTAATTTTCTTATAATTAGCATCACGCTACTTAGAAGTCTAGAAATTCGGAGATATTTTAATGAAAAAATATTTCATATGAAATAAATGGTCCATTTTTCAAGTAATTATTTATTTATTATATATGTGCGTGTTCTAGCTACATAATAAATATAGATTTTTCAAAAAGACAACTGAACTGCGTCTATGCAATTTTCTTTCAGAGCACAATATCACATTTAGAGCTATGGGATCACCTCAGTGAAACTTTAGTGCAATGTGTTCCCGACTCTGATATTGCGAAAGAATTTTCATGCAAGAGAACCAGAGCTTATACCTAACGTTTTATGGCCTGAATTCGACAAAGATATGGTTGAATGTATACTTCGTACTGTATCTCCTTCATTTAAACCAGTATTCTCAATTGTAATCGACGATAATACAGATGTCGCTAGTCATCATATACTTTTCTGAAAGTAAATTTACTATGCAAACAAAACTTTGATTTAGCTGCAGATCATTTATTTTATCAAAGTTATCCGAATTAGATCTAAAAATAAAAAACGCAATGGGATACGGTGCTGATACAACGAATGTGATGGTTAGTCAATATCCTCAATACCATAGTGGTACCGGTGTCAGTATAAGATGCGCAGGGTCCTTGGCGGTATTGAATGTGTGCCTGATGTAAAATAATTTCCTATCTATACGCCTAAATTGTAATGTTTATATCTGTGATATATAGGCCTCTTCCAAATCTTTCCATTCCAATGAATACCATTTTCAATTATTTGTGTTATCGATGTGATTTAATTTCTCGTAGTCTACTTTTTAAGTCTTACTTCTGCCGTGTTGCACACACATTTTTGTATGGCTAGTTTCGATGGTGCCTTTTTGAAATGTTAAAACATCCAATAACGACAGAATCGCTTTGAAACGATAATCCTTGATAATATGAAAACATCGTTTGTGCTTTAGTGTGTCATATCTTCTATGATGCAAAATCCTACCCCCTTAGAACAAAGACTAACGTCTCGACTCAATAGTGTTGTTTTTATACGATTTGAAATGTCGAACCCAAAGTACCCATGGATTCTAATATATCGTCCAAAAACGACACGATTCGTCGACAGCGTTTGTTTTAAGGACCCTGGTATCGCGATAAGGAAGTTTAAATTCAATTTTCTTAAAATTTGATTGAGTTACTGGGGATCGTATGTGGTTCATTTGGCGATAGGCTTGCCACCTAATAGTAAAATGGCAATACCGACGTGTTTACTAGATGTTGCTTTAATGCGTACGTTATTTAAATGGCAGGACGTATAATATAACAAAAAAAACACATTATATTTAATAATTTATTTAACATTAATGCAACCAAAATAGAGGACTTATCACAGTACAATAATTTGCATTAACTAACTAATATGTAGTATTCACAAAATACATAATCCTTAACGTACGAAATGCGTGATCTTTGTATTAGGTCAGATGAAGTTCAATTATAAACCTTTAACGTAATTGGATATCAAGTCATTTTATTTATATTACGATGGTGACAAATAAATATACGGTTTGCCTGATGGTAAGCGGTCACGGTAGAGTATGGACTGCTGTCAATATAGCGGCATGTATTACAGTAATTGGGTCTGAATTTTACAAGACAGTAAATATTCATACAATTATATAATATTTACGTAGAATTATATTCTCGTCATTAGACACAATGACGATTTTTTAAAATTTTGTTCTGATACGAAATATAAGGCGTATAGATCCAAATCGACATACCATCCTATACCGATCGACCAGTAAGTAGGCCGTGCAAAGCACAAATATTTGCTATAATTGATTGAATCAGGTGTTACTGTGGAAATTCTTTGTTCGAAGACAAAACCAAATTACATACGGAATAGTTGCAAAGTAATTAGGTTATATTTTCATTTCTATCGTCAAATTATCTATAAGAATTGATATCCAAAATAATTCCAATCGTATATCGCATCAAAACGAACGATACGGCTTCGATATAATGAGTGTAAAGTAATTTAACCCTATACCGTCCTTAAAATCAGGATTTGAAATCCAAAAATAAACATAATAGGATAAATTCGCCAAAAGGCTTACGCCAACACCCAAATTGTCAAAATTAAAATAGGCGCAAAACACACTAACCATAGCTAAAAATATTTTACAAAAAAACGAAAAAATACTGTATAATATGTACACATAACATAATTATGTTGCAAGTGGAATGACAGAGCGCCAAATATTAGAACACAAAATCGATAATTGATCACAAAAATGTATATTGATACATTCATATTACAAACAATTGTTTATTTTAAGGACCTAAATTAATTTAAACCAAAATATTTTTCTACCTCCACTTACATATAAACTTTTTTGTTTTGGTCACTTCACTACTCTTGAACACTTTAAAACTATATATCTAGATGAATAGCTATATCAACATATTGAATTGTCCTATCATCATGTGTACATTGTTAACATATTGGTGGAAGGGTTTGGAGGTATATTTAGACTGGGTTTTTTGTATTGGTGTTGAAGAATATGTAGTTATAAATAGCTTAAATTGGTAATATTTGTTCACGCTCTGCACAAGTTGGCCACTAAATTGAATGATCTTAGGGCCGAGAGTTAAATAAAGATGCAAAGGATAATCAGCACATCAGATGAAGTCAGTATCAAAGTCATAGTAGTATTTGTGTTATTTTGGTAGTATTTAAAAATTATGTAGGCAAAAGCTACTAAAAGTGAACACATTCATAGACAATCTGTCAATAATAATTGCAGTTTTGTATTTCCACTAATTACACGTAATTTGAATGTTCAAATTAACGTACCCTTCCATTATTCCTTTACGGGACAAAATTAATCCTGACCCGTTAAACATATAAATATATGGAAAAAAAAGAAAGCTTTTTTCACATGTGGATGTTAAGATTAAATTAACCGTGAAGTCACAAGGTTAAAAAACAATTGCAAAATAGCTAAATAAAAAATTAAACAAGAGATTAAATACATAATCACTACAATTTAATATACAATGTGTAATATCAACAAAAAGAATATCTTAAAATTATATCTAATTATATACAATTAATATTTGGTTTACATCAGTACATTTAGATATTTTAATGGCAACCCGAACTATTTATGCATGCGAACAAAATAATCGACAGAAAACAACAAGTTGTTTCTTTCCGCGTAAAATAGTTTAACATAATAATAGCCTGAAATTTTTACACGTCATAAATGTTTTATCCAAACGACGTCCACTGATTCCATAAAGGTCCAGGGATTAAATAAAAATCGCCCCAATATTTAATTACAAGAGAAACAAAACATTAGCCCAAGTTTTTTTTATGTTTCGACAAAAAGCCTTGTCTGGGCATGGTCAATATTGTAATATTACTGATATTCATAGAGTTCTTACTCTGGTTAATTTGAGAATTTGTCCGTGACCATAGTCCTTGCAACAGTGCCGAGGTTTTCGAAAAGTAAATTCGCTTAAAAATCGCGGTAAGAACCCGTTAAATATTAATAATATTGTTAGTAAACATAACCGCGATACTTTTAAGTGTATACAACTTTGAAATGTTATAAAAGGGATTCTATGTTTGATCACTGGGTTACAAAAAAAAAACCAGTATAAATCTTTTTAAAACATTAAGTAGAATCTTATAGGTTTCGGTTTTGACAGACTACTACAATTTGCCACATCGGGAGCTTCGTTCTCTTACTAACTTTTTTTGCTTAGTCCCAATTATTATATCCATCTACCAGACCGTCTGTGTCGAGCCTTTAGTAGTCGCTTTTAATTTTGACCGACTTAAAATATACGGAATAATACAAACGAATCTCATATTGAAATAATTTTGTATCTTACGCAAAAATTCATCCCTACAAACAGTAAGAAGTTTACAATTAAGTAATCTATTGTATTTTCATTGTGATATTTTTGTAAACTGAAAGCAGGACAAATTGAAAACGTGTTACAATAACGATTAATGTTTCAATACATATTTTTCAATTCACTGAAAATATATAATTTAATGAAACTTGAATAAAAGTTGTATTAGTTGTTTTTTTAGTTATTATTAACGTAATCAGATATAAACAAAAGTACCTGAAGACACACGTTAGTATTAACTATAAAGTAGTGGAGATGGTACCGTTTTAAGAAAGAGATAGATATATATTAATTTTTATCTCTCTCTTATACAATCTTTTTCTTGACAAAAGTATGAAAATAATACCTGAAATCATTATCTAAATCACGGCTATATATCACTACAGTGCTGCGATGTCTTTTGGCCGTATCAGACAATTTCAAACTCGAATTGTAGGGTATTACTAACTAGCACAAAGTAAAAAAACACAGTTCATATTTCAATATTGCTTTTAAATAAGCTCGACAGTCCAGAAGAACATTACCTTCTCTAAGTTTGAATAATATAACAATAGCAAAGACTTGATGGTAATACTGTACAAATTCATTCCACTCCTTCAGTGAAAGTTGTTAATATATCACTTAAAAACTTACATATAGCTTTAATATTGAATAGTGAAATTGTACAATTATTTTTAGTGATATAATCATATGTACATATCGTAAAAATGAGGGTAGTAGAAAATTTTGTTACATCCATGTGGAAAAGCAAATGCGAACACAGTCCAAAACCATACTAAAAAGTCAAGCAAATTTAAACACAGTACGATTTGAACAGTTTTTAAATAATATAAACTAATACCTAATTGGTGTCCGGTATTAAAGAGGCAAAGAACGATGTAAATATTGTCCATGTGACGGCCAAGAAAGACTGTTGGGCCTCGTGGAAGGGCGCGGGCTCGGGCGAGGGGGGTGTGGCCGGAGTCTCGGGGCGGAGACCCGCTCGCCGCGCGGGGTTGAGGTGGAGGTCGCGGAAGAAGCCAATTTGATGCCTGGAAAAAAACAATCACCGATATAGAAGACAAACTATCATGGACTTGTATGTTGCAAAGTTATTGGACTCCTTCAGTTTCAGTCAGTTCGATCAAAAGACAATATCCACATATTTATAGTGCAAACCAATTTTTGTCCCAGTAATTATGGGACAATAGCTGCACATACAAAGTAGCTCCTGGTCTCATTTTGAAGAGCTCCTGCCGTGCAGAATCAATAAATTGGGCAAAACATACTCTAATAACCCACCATGTCACATTTATCCCAAGACAATTTTCCCAGAGTTGGTGCTGGCTTTCTGTAAAGAGCTGCCTTTCTCCCAGGCAGCTCGTAAGAGACGAGTGTAGATTAAACAAATCATCATCAATAGTAGGTGATACAGAGTTCTGTGATGACTCACCCGGACATGTGCTATTGCCTTATTAATTTCCGCCGCAATACACTTATGCAAGAGTCTTATCATACTAGACTCAATATTGGCAACGCACCATTAACACCTTTAGTGTATATAGGTGGCGATTATTTCTTACTATCAGGTGATCAGCTGGTTGTTTACATTCCCAAAAGATAAAAGAAATTGAAAAAATTATACTCCCTAATAAGGCATAACTCACCCTGTAAAATTTATCCTAAGACAAAATATGAAAAATAGAACTACTAGGCATATAAATTATCTAAATATTCATGTTTATAAATGGGTTACCAATTACAACAAGAGTAAAAACATGTACACATTAGAACAGTTTTTTTTGAGTAAATGTAGTAAGGAGATACAGCAAAGTACTAAACATTACAATAATTCAAAACTGTTTTGCATCATCATTCAATTTTACATGCATTACGGCGGTTTCTGTAATCCTTGACCTTGCCTTGAATTAATTTATCAATCTGAGATTATCCTTTTCTAATTTCGAAACAAACAACGCTTGGACTTCATCCAAATAGTTAATTATATGTAATATAAATAGGCCGCCAAGGCTGACACATATGATCCGAATTGGTCGCAGCTTGGAAGAAGGCAGAGGCAAGTGTCACCGTCCACTAGAGTGCATGAAAAGAATTACGAATGTTGAGGTAGCGAAACGGGTGTTTGAATTGTTATGCCTGGCGCCCGGTTCTCGATTCTAAACCTACAAAGGACTTTCGGTGATGATATAATAATGTAAATACTTACAAATATCCTGCTGCGGCCAATATAACGACGAGGAGTAACCTCGCCGGGCTCCCGTACAAGTAGAGCAAGAACAAAAGTATGGCGAACCGGGATGCTGTGTACAAATAGTCTAGCCAGTCTCTTGCGCGCACTCCATCTTCCGCTTCAGCCTCCTGCGCTACCACTGGCTGCTGGGGAGGAGTTTCCACTGGTGGGGCTGCTGGGACAGCATTGACATTCGCCTGCCACCTAAAATAAAAACATAGATACAGTACAATTCAGTGGTCTATACAACTTACATCTATACTAATATTCTAAGATACTAATATTCTGAACATATTAATCTCAGAATATACTTGCTTTGAATTCAAAAATTGTTTTTGTATTGAATAGTTCATTTATCAAGGAAGTCTATAGGC
>DVZW01000345.1:0-10960 GCA_018237805.1 Mesosemia grandis
GATAATGGACGTGATGATATTCACAATCATTTCCAAAGCATTTTATTTTAATTAAGTTTCCATTCGAAATAAACGTTCGCATTGCGCCCTCTTTTGTGGTTCTTAACTTGTAAGTAACAGAACTATATTTAACTGGCCACTACGTAGCTGTTAAACTTCCCAAACATGTTATTTGTGCCACTAATGTTTTCGTTAAATCTGCGATACCAACGTTTAATCATAATTCTAGACTTTAAGATTGAATTGAGATACACTAACTACTTTATGTTACACTAGCGACCAGCCCCGTCTTCGCATGGGTGCAATGCTGATACTAAATATATTATAGAATGTCTTTATTTGCGACATAACATTAGAAACCTCTAAAATTATCAGTTTAACTTCTATATTATGCTCATGGGCACTCTATCTATCAAAAAGACAGCGTCAAAAGCCGTTGCGTAGTTTTAAAGATCTAAGCGTACATGAGGACAGCGTGAATCGACTTAAATTAATACTATGATAATTTTATACTATGATAACTTTAAACTATAATAATTTTATACTATGATGATATCATCCTGATGAGTAAGAGATTACTCTCGGCTATAGATTCAAAGGTGTAAATGGTACGTGGCCAACCCTGAAACTGACATATTAAGTCTCTAGCGTAATATACCGGCTACCTTACCCTCTATACCGGAACAACATTGACAAGCACTGACGTTATTGTTGTAAGAATAAGTAAAGTTGTGGTACAAATCCAGGCGAGTCAACACTGAACTCTACCACCTAGCTGTCACAATGATTGTGATTTGTATAACCTTCGTTCACCTTTTATGATCTACCTGGCAGTTACTAATATTCACACGAAGCCAGAATAGCACGGGGTGTAGGGATCTACATAACACGTTCTACATTTATAGGGATAAATTACACGATCGACATTTTCAGGGAGAAATTACGCATTCTATATGTTTAGGGAGAAATTACACAATCTACATTTTCAGGGACATCTTTTCATCACATCATTTACACGATTTAAATTTTTAGGGAGATGCGATAGACATTACAATATCAATTCTTATAAATACAGTAATAAAATTAATATATAAATACACGTGAAAAAGTTTATACTGGTGAATAAATGGTTTGATTCAATATCGATACCGGTACCGGCAGATACAAGGAAAATATTGATAAATATTTGTGTTATGCAGTTTCCTTACATTAACTAAAAAAAAGTCCCCTGATGACTTAATAATGTATTATTACATTAAACAACTAATTAATTATACACATTAGAACATCTATAAAATTAATTAAAATTAAATCAAAAAATACTGAAAATTACTAACTTCCCTTTATTGTGTATGCATTCCTTTATTTAGGTTCCTTTCACATATAATCCCAATTTCTAAACGAAAGGTGTTTTATAAACCTTTATACAATAACCTGTGTTCAACCGTGTGGTGCTAGCCTAGACATTCTAGTCTTACTAATTCGTGGGTGACATAAAAGGTAATTAAAGATTATTATTCAGATGATGGGCTGCAGCGTCTTTCTGTGTCTTATACGTCACTGTGCTAATTTTTCAACCTTAGTCTTCCGAGAAAGAAGTATCCTATCTTCTATATGAAGTCTCCGATGCCAAATCACTTCTTTTCAGCCTTGTTTTATCTCTTTCTACCCTGTTTTTCTTTCCTTCCCTCTCTTGGGTTGCTAATGGTGATGCCTGTATCACTTCCTCAACTCTTAACTCGCACTAACGCCAATATTCGGTAACTTTTGACTCAGCCGCCTTCAAAGGCGCGATCAATTTGACCGAGTCGGTACCATGGGAGACTAGGATCCCATGGTACCGACTGCCGTTACTTTCGCATTATGTATCTGTTTCGTCAGTCGTTCCTCCGGTAATCTTTTCACATGCCCAAAACATGTAAAATGTCTTCAAGTAAAATCCATTAATCAGTTTCTCTTTATCGGGACTCCGCTGAATCGAGAGCTAAGTGTGGAGAGACTAAATATACAATCTCCATTGAACTCCCTGTGATTTTTGTCTGTCTGACTGGCTGACTGTTTGTTCTGGCTAATCTCTGGAACGGCTCGACGGCTGAACTTTCACTGGCAGATAGTTGATGTGATGTTAAATTCCATGCGGGCGAAGTCGCGCGCACAGCTAATTACAAAATAACGAAACATTACTGTTTTGAAATATTTCCGCAAATATTGGCATTAAACTTATTAGACTTATCTTTATTCGGACAGCATTTTACCTCTAATTATTGTTTTTGTTTACATAAAAACTGGGGGTTGATTAATTTGAAAAATAAAATGTTAAAAACGAGGATTTCTCGTATGTTATTAAATCGTAATAAGAGCATCCAATGAGATATGATAATTATATACAATGAGATTTTCTGTTTCTACTCACTGACTTGCTAATTTTATTTCTCTGTCTTTTTATTTTATTATCTATCCACTCTAGAAGTAATGGAATCTTGATGTGTTTTTTGCTTACTGGTATTCGAGTTGAACTTTTTTTTCATTCTCTTTTTCTATTATTTTCCAACCTACAATTTACATTCAACGTCATGCCACACTATATGAATTTAAATATACAACGTTGATCAATATTAAATTTTCAAACTTACGCGTTCCATTATGCTATAAAGATATTAAACGCGTAATTAAAACTTACTTGTAGAAAGCTCGACCTTTCGACCAAGTTACAATGGCCGTGCTCACGAGCGGACTGTAGCTTGATCGAAACGTCGAGCTTTGTACAAGTAAGTTTTACTTACGCGTTTTGTCCCGTTAATATGTATGACCACTGTACACCGTGTGTATCGGGAACGCACGTCTTTAAAAAAATCTTCGCAAAGCATGGGCATTCACATTGACCGTTCTAGAATAGCCACTCACATTTAACGCGATAATCAATGCATTAATGATGCCGTTGATGGATATTCATGTTTCCCTCTAACTATCGCCACTCACTCTATTAAACGCCACACACTTAATTAATCCAATAATCATCGTTTCGATGGGCATTCACGTTTGTCGTAAGTAAAGAATAACAATCGCATATAAAATTTAGTGTCTGTAATTAAACGTGTAATGACGCAAACATCTCTCAAATAATATGCTCGTACAATATAACAAATATGAAGTTTAATTGCGAGATTTTTTATTAATACAATTGCTATATATATCGTCACGGTTGTGATGTTCAAATAGGGTAAAAAAAGATGCATATCTCAATTACTACTTTATATTTTAATTAGTCCACCCATATTTAGACGTCAATGCTTGTAGGATTCTGGGATTACTCGTCCGGATTCCTGCCTCCGCCTAACTTAGTTTTGCCGCAATAATGTCAGCGCTTGCCATTGTCGTGTTCCGTTTTGGAGAGTGAAGTAACCGGTACACTTACGTGAGAGTCTTATCATCCCAGACTCAAGGATGACACCGCACCATTAACACCTTAGTGATAGGGCACGGTTATCTCTTATAATCAGGAGATGCGTCTGCTTGTCTGCTTTATTATCAGACAAAAAAATGCACTACGGATATATAGACTAGTACCGCATAAGTAAGGAGGTGGTAGCTATCCTAAGGAATCGTCGCAGAATTCAAATACCTAATTTAACTTGCCACATTCGCTGCCTTTCAGGCAGTATTCTTGCTATAGAATTATACTTATTGTTAAGATATTTTTATATATTATTAATATAGAATTATACCTATTGTTAAGATAATACATCTGTCTATATATTTACAAGCCTCACAATTGTACGCCATTTAATAGGCATAATGATTATGTGAAAGGCCTCTTGCAATATTTAAATACGCCGACCATGGTAACCCTGCGATTACATTACTTGATTGCGCAAAACATAATAAAGTTAGCCGCTATCCTGGCCCCAATGAATAGCGATACTAAACAAAGATAACTGTTTTAATCCGAACTATTGTTAAGGCAATAATTGTTTAATTATTATAATGCCACGCCAAGTTTCTTACGGGGGTGAGAGAGGCAAGCGTCAAATGTCACGGTTCACACACCTGTTTTGCTTTTTCGACATTCATTACTCTATTCATGCGCTTTTGTCGGTTTCCATGACGCTTGATTCCACCTTAGTCTAAGTCTAAGGCGCAATCAATTAAATCAACTGAAATGCCTTTGGTGTTGCAGTTTTGGCCTACGGCGAGCGCTAACGATTATTTTGTTTGCCGCCTTCAACTAATAAACTAATAAAAAAAGATAGTAAAAAAAATATTGTTCACTAACATTTTATTTACGCTTATACCAATCATCACGCCCCCGACTTTATTTTGCTCCATCGGAACCTCCGGAGGGGAACATAGAGGAGTCCAAGTTAAAACTTCGTGAACCCTTAAATATAGCTAAGCACATTAATTATTGTTATAGGTGGTAAGTTTATCGTTAAATCCGACACGAAACTGGCAATTCGATTAAGCTTTATAAGTTATATATAACTAAGCCTTAAATTAAAACCTAACGAAGAGGTATTTACGAGTGCATTCGGATTTTATGTTTTTCTAAGAAGGGTGATTGAAGTGAATTATCCCCCAAGGATTAATGTTAGGATGCATTTTTGGTCTTTTTGCTCTGTATCGAAAGAGATGTGCTCTGAAAATGGTGATTGAATTTCGAGGAAATAATTGTTACGATGCATTTTTGGCCTTGTTGCTTTGTACCGGAAAAGGTGTGCTCTGAAAAGGGTGATTGAATTTCGAGGGATTTATTGTTACGATGCATATTTGGCCTTGTTGCCGTTGACCGGGTTCGGTATAAACGCACGAATTTCGGCCTCAATGAATCAATGAGTTTACCAGATCAAATATACGTTCGATTTAACAACAAGAGTGTTATTAAGACTTAAATATCTTTGCTAACCGAGAGTGTAGAAAGTATAGATCTAGCACGCGCGTACACGTGCGTTCTACCTTTGCTTACCGATTACATATAATTGGTGAAGTAATTTTTATGATTCATAAAATTTTTGGTCACGGTTTGATACGTTCAAATAAAAACTAAGCAAGGATATACCTATACTTTTATATAGAAGTCTGCAATTAACTACGATTAAAGCAACAAAACGTTATTAATATCCTGATAATTAAAAACCATTTTTATTTCGTGATTTTTTTTGGGAAGATAAATCATACGAATCTGTTGATGGTAAAAAATATCCTTAGCTAGATGCGAAGAATAGTTTTCTATACCAATGTGATCGTGATCACGGGGCGAAATATAAAGGTATGATACACCTTAAATTATTCACGCGATTAAGTCCTGGTATACATATTTAATATGAGTAATAATTGAAAAAGTTTAAAAACAATGAGTGAGTGATTGATTTCTCCACCTTCAGCGAGATAATATTAAAGGTGTAATAATAATCGTCAAGTGATACCAGTGACGGTAGAGCAGGGGTCACCGAATGGTTGACCGCAAGCTGGATTCCGACTGCCTAGCTATTTTATTCTGACTTTGTCTTACCAAATAGATTATTTCACATATAATTTGAGAACGTAAATTCATTTTCCCTTGTCTTTGCTGCCGTTAATTTGCCAATGAATGGGCGCGGAAAAAAAAGTAAATTTATTTCTCGATGTTTTATCTACACATATTTAAAAAGTACAGTTAATTATTTAAATGACGCCCGAGTGGCATTCCCCTTCCAATCAAGACGGTAAAATAACTTTAAAGAAATCTAGTGTGAGTCGGACTCGCCCACTAAGCGTTCCGTCCAAGCCTTTATGATACCTCACTTAAACTAGTAGAAGTAGTTGCTTCCATCTCAAATTTCAACTACCTAAAACACTGTATTTTTTATGATATAATTACAAATGTATGATTTTCCCTTGAACTTGTATTATATAGCGATGTTACTTGCCAACTTTCATGCTTCTAGGTCAACGGGAAGTAACCTATGAATTTTGATATCATTGAGAGTATGATCATGCATCTTTTCTTTACGTTTATTTAAAAGTTTTTCACAGCTTCAAGGGGCTCTAGACATAGTACATAGTATATGACTTTAATGAAGGGTTACGGAACCCTAAAAAGGACCTCTAAAGGAAGAAATTAGTGACCCCTGGTATAGAGGCATAAGGCTTCGTCTAGGTTCAATCCTCAGATCAAGCAATGGTTTGAACTTTTTCAGTTTTTCGAGGCAAAAACCTTTTACATCATGAGTTATCAAGAATATCTTTGGTCAAACGCAGGCTTTAGTAGTTGCACCTCTGTCCTCACCTTCGAG
The DNA here is from genome assembly GCA_018237805.1 of Mesosemia grandis. NCBI lineage: Eukaryota > Metazoa > Arthropoda > Insecta > Lepidoptera > Riodinidae > Mesosemia > Mesosemia grandis. The sequence continues at coordinate 6,273 of DVZW01000345.1, forward strand.
GAAAAAAGCGCAATGATGATTATCATCGCGCTTATTCATTCAAATATTCACTCAAATATATGACTAATAACGGATATAAAGAACAAACTGATAAACCAATTTAATTTTTAGATACCTTTATATTTGTTAAAAATATTTAAATATCCTCTGCAATTTCCTTTAAGATAAACGAATATGTTTTAAAAAATGGAAGCGATCAAGGACTTACAGCCCTAATTAACGATATTGGTTCAAGGATTTCAGGACAAAGATAATGATATTTATAAATATTGTGATAAACGAAAATAATGACATTTCGTAGGCGGTCATTTAATATAGTACTTACTTATACACTTACTACTGAAAAGTCGATTGTCGACACTTATATGCATAAGTTGGTCCTGGGGGTCGGGTTGAAAATTCGGCCCACCTGATAGTCAATAAACGTAACGTAACGAAGCGGTTTAAGAATGTTATGATTTAAGAGATAACCCTATGTGGAGTTCCATCTATGTATTGAAAATTAATAAAGTAAAAAACCTTACTTCTACCTCGGATATCTGCAGACACGGATACGGATACGCATGTCCGACACATCACTGCTGAAACTAACAATCGGCAGTTCCTTACAGTGGTCTGAACGTAGTGCCAATAAAACTGATAAATAATATGGAAGCGAAAGTTGGGTTTTTCGAAAGAGCTTGAAAGTCTGTGGAACCGCACTCACCGACCGCGTTCGTAACATAGAAGTAAACAAAGAATTGGTCTGAAAGAAAGTATCGGTGTAAAAATGAGAAAGTGCTTGCCTCGTTGGTTTGGGCATGTGGAAAGAATGTATTTGAATCGTAATGTTTGGTTTTCGGTTCTCTCTATTTACTTCCCAGGGGCCTGGCGTGATGATATAATAGTAATATAAATAAATATCATCACGCCTAATATCACCGGAGGGCTACCCCTTGAAGGGCAGAGGTGAAACTAGTTCACACTCACGTACCATCCACGTTTAACTAATGATATTTAAATTTCATGATATGATAGGTAGCAAGCCCCTAGCCATATCGAGCAGGTATCTTATCCTAGTAGTTTTTTTTTATCTCATAGGAAAATAAATAAGCTGACAATTCTCCTAATGGAGAGAGATAACCGTTACCTATATACATCAAAGATGTTAATAGTATCTTGCCAACCTTGAGTCTGTGATTATAAGACTCTTACGTAAGTATACCGGCAACTTTACTCTTTAAACCTGAACACCACAATGGCAAGTAGTGACATTATTGTGGCATTTAGGCTAGAGATTTAATTTTTGTTTTGAATAAATTTAATTTGTGACAAGCTGCGGATCTTGTAAATAGAGGCTGCAAACATTTGTGTTTAACAAACAAGTCTGTATGTAGGTTTAGATGTTTATCAAGTGTACTTCCGCGAAAATATCATTTGTTTTATAATTCCAACAGTGATCATAACATTTGTCACCCTAGTGGTATGAGAGAATAAGAAACGGCGTCTTTACGTATATTTTATACCTTGATACGGCTTCTTTTTCAATCTAAGTCTTCCTATAATTTTAAAACCTATATCCTATCCCAACTCACTTTGTTCCTACCATGTTTCTCCCTTCTTACCCCCTTCTCTTTTCGTCTCTTGTTGGAATGCTAATAACAAATCTCACCACCTTTAATGTCGGCGTTTCTACTACCTACCTTTGAGAAATGTGGTCTCTACCTGCCTTTATTGGTAGAGCACGTGAAGACATACCTTAGTAGTCTATTAATAACTGTGTAGTATATAAGAGTTCCAGGGTTATGTTTTTTTTGTACAAGTTTAATTCGTGCACGTTTTAGTAAAACGCTATCACAACTATTAAAATAATAAGATGTAATACCATTTACTTAAAGTAGATGTACTAAGTTGTAATGATCTTTACCCAATTTTGTAGTTCGCAGGCGTAATTATATGTACGTATCTATAGGGTCGTAATGGGACATAGGTTTCCTCTGATATAAACATTTAACCTGCTAATTCAAACATTAGAACGCAATAGTGAAAAAAAATTTCATTATTTTATGGTTATCATCACGCCCATTGTCCCCAACGGGGTAGGAACACTTGTATAGTCACGTACCAGTAGTGTATCCACGATATATTTAAATCCCAAGATTTGATTATTTTAACCTTGGAGGTTATACTGCAACATAGCATCCACTGCCAATCCACCCAATGCCCGACGATAAGTAATAAAATTAGCAAATATATAATTAACAAGTTGGCGTCCTTTAATATTTTATTGAAATCCTAAAAATGGTCCCCCTTCTGCCCCTTCCCCCTAAAGCCTCAAGAAGAAACTGAAAATAGTACCTACCGCAGAATCATATCTTTCAACAAGAATTCATTTGTAAATTTCTCACAATAGCAGCGGTTTGCTTTCTATGAATCGCAAGGAAATATTCAGTAAAAGCATGTTGATATAAATTTTGAACCAACTACTTAAAGGAGGAGGATCTCAATTTGACTGGTTTTTTTGTATGTATGTTACTCGATTACTTCGCCAATTATGGATCGATGTTAATTATTATTTTTTAAGTAGAGCTTGTTTCAGGGGTATTCTCAAGCAAATTTGATTAACCGACTTCAAAAGGACGGGGTTCTCAATTCGAGTGTATATTTTTTATCTTTTTTATATATATTTTTGTCATTTGACTACTCAGCCTATTATGCATCGATTTTAATTATTCTTTTTCTATTAAGTAAGGCTTGTTTCGGAGTCTTATATCAATTTTAAGAAAGCCGGTTTTTAATTTGGTACATAAAAACAAATATTTAAATTAATCGGGAGTTAATATTATATGTATGTTTAATTATAAACATGATCGCCTTTTTAGTCTATCTATACCGGTCCTGGGTTTAAATCTGGTTGGATAAATTTATTTAATGAGTTTTTCTCCGTGTTAGGCTTCGTGTGTAGAATAAGCCAACTGCCTTCCTAGCAGTACGTTTTCGGAGGAACTTCCTTTCGCGGACCCTCCGATTGTTGAATGAGCTCCCTACTGAGGTTTTCCCAGAGGGCTACAGTATGGGGTTCTTCAAGAGGGGAGTAAATAGGTTTTTAAAGGCTCGGCAACGCGCTTGTGATGCCCCTGGTGTTGCAAACGTTCATACGCCAACGGTAACCACTTACGATCAGGTGGGCCGTGCCCTTTCATGCCACTGTCGTAGTATAAAAAAAAACAAGCAGTTCCTAAAAGATGAGCGAAGGTTTTCGAAGTGAATTACATCGTGACTACTGTAGTGGTAGAGTTCTGCGAAGGCTCGCCCGGATTGGTACCACCGCCATATTTATTCTTACCATAATAATTCCAGTATTTCCGTTATCGTGTTCCGGTTTGGCGAGTAAAGTAGCCGGTACACTTACGCAAAAGTTATCATCCCAGACTCAAGATTGGCAACGCACCATTGAATCCTTTGGTATATATAGGCGACGGTTATCTCTTACCATCAGAAGATCCATCTGTTTATTTGCCTTTATAAAAAAAATAGGTTTTTTAACACTACAACTACCTTGGACTGAATATATGCTCGATATAGCGACAGTCCTGCTACATGTCACATCATGGTTCTTTAATATCATTGGCTTGGCGTGTACAAGCTTCACAGTTACCTACGCTTTCAGAGAAAATTAACATGATCATATTTATTTTATTTATTTTTAATTATTAACGTTAACACGAAAACCGCGGTCACGTAACCATTTCGCCACTCATACATGCGCATGGCACTAAGAATGTGACCTGGTTATGCTCGGCTGACTTGCGTCATTAGGAAAAATACAGGTTAGCCATATTGCGAAGACAATGTCTAAATTACGAGTCAGTGAAATTGTCAATAGGTTTTATTTAGAAACATCTAATTTGCAATAAATTTGCTGAGCAATTTAACTATTAGCGGTATCAGCGCAGGTCAAGACATACTCTGCTAAGACACGTCTGAATACATATTCAGGTACATACTAGGTACCCTAGTTATTCATGCTTGTACAAAATCAATGCTTGCTAACGTTGAGTTCCGGTTACGAAGATGAGCTGGTCGGTGAACTTACACAGGAGACTTCAGTCTATATATTCGCTAACTGATATTAACCACTTTATTATCTATAGGCGAATGTCATTTTTTACCATCAGGAGGCGTCTGTGTATTTGGTTTCCTATTTCTTTTTTGTATAGGAAGACAAACAAAACAAGACAAACAAACAAATATCTCCTGTCAAGAGAAAACCGTCGACTATAAACACCGAATGTGTTAATTGTGCGTAGCCAACTTTGACTGATATGTTTCGTAACTTACGTACCTTACCTTACCCTCCAAGTCAAAACACACCAATGACAAGCACTGGCGTTATTGCGGTAGGAATAGGCAAAGCGGCGGTACCAAACCTGGCGTCGTTGCAGAACTCTACCACCTAAACCTTTTTCTATAAAAAAATATGTAGGTGACTTCTTTGTTCATTTTCAGCTTCAGCCAAGATCTTCAGACTCTTAACTTGGATGAGTAATATTGAAAATTATAATCGCTATCCCTTCGTTGGCATAGTGGTACCGGGGTCAATTTAAATGCCCGAGGTCCTGATTCAATTCCAAGCTCGTACATATTTTTAGATTATTGTTATTTTAGAAAATTATCTATCCGAATTTATGACAGGATTGCCACCTGTC
>DVZW01000346.1:0-10959 GCA_018237805.1 Mesosemia grandis
CTACCACCTAGTAACTATAGGTGGTTGAGTTTTACTAAGACTTCCGGGTTTGGTACCGCTAACTTTCTTACTCCTGTCAAAAAAACGTCAGTGATCGTTATTGTCGTGTTCCGGTTTTGAGGGCAAAGTAGCCGGTACATTCACGCTAGAGACTATCTATATATTTGTTGGCGACGTACCGTTGACGTATATACGCGGTCTAACCCTTACCATCAGGATACCCGTCTGATGTAGGATATAGGATAAAATGCACATTCCTTAATATAAGGATAAAACAGGTTTCCCATTGAATTTGCGGCGCGTTTGACGACGTTCTTTCATAAACAAATTTATTGATAAATATGAATAATTTTATACTTTAATGATTGTATATTAGAATATGAGAAAGTACTGTTCTGTCCAAGAAAAGAAGAACGTGACGTCATCTTTCCAGATCGCCAATCACGAACCAATTGCTTTGTTCTCATTGTTACGTGATTGGTGGATTTTTGATATGATCAGAACTGATGACTTAATTTTTCTATCTTGGAGTATAATTTTACCAGTTTTTTTTTTAAATTCACTATTTAATCGACTGTCATTCAAATTGAACGACATAATTAAATAACACTATTACAATACTCATTCGATTAACTCGGATTTAAATAATCGATATTGCCTGAGGTCGTTCTTATTTCAGACAGTCGTTTTCCGCGTTTCGTCCGATCGCGCATCAACTTTTATAAGACTTTTTAATATGAATTGACCGTTTGATTGGATGCAAACGTAAAGAAATACGTAGATATTTATCTGCTTTGAGCTGCTAAGCCAGATTGGATGCTATCGAATGGCTTACCTTGTACAAACGGGACACTAGGAATTAAATACCTTCAGTGTATAAAGGCGACGTTAATCCCTTATCAGCAGATTCATGCGATTCCTAATCTTCTATACTGTCTATACCATTAAAAAAGAAGCTAATTAGTTTACGTGTGTTTTTGGGGCACTTCAATTACTGTTCAAAACGTGTTTCGTTTAAATGGCATATATTTAAAAGACCTATAAAGAACAGCTCCCAAGAGATTAGAAGATTTGCAAAATATATTTCTAATCCAATATGGATTACAAGAAGACAGATTTTTGAAAATAAACAGCTGTTTTTCTGTCTTCTAGGCAAGATGGCATCAAAGTTTCGACTCGGACCAGACGACTATTTCATAATTGGTGACCAATACAAGTGCAGCAGATGCGAAAAAAGTTATCACAAACGGTACTCGCTGCGATTTCATGTAAAGTCGAAACACTACAGGATACCAAGGTATACGTGTGACGTTTGCGAGAAGCAATTCATGACCCTTGCTCCGTTCACCGTACATAAGTTTGAAGAGCATAATATAGATGAAAGGTTTTATTGTCAAGCATGTAACAAATTCTTCAACACGAAGCTCCAGTTGAAAAAACATAGAAACAATTTCCACATGCTCGGCGAGAAATTCAAATGTGATTTTTGCGATTACGAATCGTTCAGCTTCGAAAGTCTGTATAAACATAAATTCAAACATAAAACATCGAAGGATCATCGTTGTAGATTCTGTATGAAGGCGTTTTTGAGGAAAACCACCCTCGACCTCCACGAACGGATACACACAGGAGATAGACGAAAAGTATGCAGTTGTTGCGGGGCAGCGTTTGTTCAAAAGGCCAGTCTGAATTATCACATGAACAAACATCACCCAGATGTGAAATTTTAACCATGATTTTCGTCGTTGTCGTTAGGAATATGAACTTTACGGTTATTGAAATTCGAATCGTAATTGAAATTTTCTGCACTATGTTTGTGGGCATAGCAAAGTATGAAACTACACAAGGGATAGACGGAAAATAAATTATCCTATGACAAAATATCACCCTGAAGTGAATTTTTAACTTTGAATGTCCAGATCGCAATGCAAGTCGTTAGGAATATGGACTCTACTGTTATTTATATTCGAATCATAACTGATACTAGTGAATATAATAGTGGGTACAGTTATATATGAATCGTCATCGCCCGTCACGACAGCGTTGAATTCTCGGACCGAGGTCTCTGCATACAGGCGCCAGCAACTTTGTCCACGTGCAAAACGGACAAAACTATCCTACGAAAACCCTATTTTTTTCGAAATAAAAAGTAGCCTATGTGTTCTGATGCAAAAGCTATATTACTATAAAGTTTCATCTAGATCCACTTAGTAGTTTTTGCATGTAAGAGTAGCAAACATCGTTACAAACTTGTGCATTTATAATATTAGTAAGATCTTTTATACTTTTCTACTAAATTTTTTTAACATCCCAGTCTCAAGTTTGATAACAATTAACACGCTTGATATATACAGGTGTACAGTAATCTTTCCGATCGGCTAAGGCGCCGTACAGTAGCTTAATACAAACATCAATGTCACAATTTTTTGTATATTGATCATAAATTTTTTCCTCAAAAATTTAATAATATAAAAATAATGAAAGAATATATTGATAGACTACGCATTTATCTTTCCATCTCGTAGTATTTTATACTTTAGCCACACGAAGTTGTAATTTATTGTACAGACTTGAAATATACTTTACAGCGGGCTGACCTTGTTTTGAAGGTCGATTGGGTATAGAACAGCTGACGAGTACACCAGTGTTGCTAGTGTAGTGAATTATGCATATATTTCAGGAAATGTTGCATAAAACTTTGTACTCAAAATTTACTTAAAATGCTAGATATGAATAAGGAGTCTTTCATTATTTTTCCAGGCTTGTTTTTTAAGCTGGGAATACGCACTTAATGGATCGGAGGCTTACTTTCCACCCTGTTATCTTTTACCATCAAGAGATTCATTCTTAAATTTTCTTATTGCCTTAAGCTTAAGTTCAAATTCATTTGTACTTAAGTTCAAATTCATATGTTTGTTCGAATGTTTGTCCCCGAAACATAGCGAGTTTTTCCACAGCGGTTCCCATATATACAACGTATGCTACTTGTATAGTTTTTAATGTTCTGAGGTCTAGACTTCTGGATTAAGAAATGTTGAAAAATATATTTTTATTATCACATAAAATTGTTTAATTTCTAAGCCATTTTCAACTTGTAACCTATTAAATGGCCTTATTGATTTGTTATAAATAGAATTATCTGCGTTTGCTCCACGGTTTGCGTCACCACGTGCTACGTCACAATCCTCACTTATTATAATGATACCTTTGATCCTTGAGCTATCCACATATTGAATTTTGGGTGGAGGCTATGGATTTGTAGCAGCAAACTGTATCACCCGTTTTTGTTATCATTAATTTTTGATTGCCTCATACACATGGATCAAGTTTTAAGACGTGCTCACGTCAAAAATTCCTAAATATAAAATTTAAAAAAAATACCCTTTATAACTATTAAAGTTAGTATTTTACTTATGATTAATGTAGGCAATTATTATGGAAGTGTAGGTCTACCTAGGTTTTATCTGGTAAATATATAAATGAATAAAAATCCTTAGATGATCTGTAATAGTCGCTTCTACGGAGTAGGCCTCATATATTTTTTTGTTTTTTTACTCCATTTTTTTCGTTTATTCCAGATGCGTGTAAGATAAAATCGTGTGTCCTTCTATTTTTTCCTTTCTCTTCTTACTACACTTAAGCCTATATGTCCCATTTTAATGATAATAAGATTTATAATTGATACTTGCTTGTGTGACTTTGTAATTTTTTTTTATTGTGTTTTGAGAGGTGGTGTTCCGACTCCGCCACAGTGACTGGCTTGAAGGAGGTATATAATATCATAACTGGAATTAAATATGACGACGAGAGACAAATTTAAAAAACGTATGATTCAAAAACAGTTAAATTGATTTTTTTATTTATTGAACCAGATTATTAATTATCCAAAAATGTTATGATAATATTGAAATATTTATTTCGGATACTTTAGATACGAATAATGTATGTACTAAATCATTTAGTATTTTTACGAAATAGGGGGTAAAGAATAGACAAAAGATAGGATTATAGTTGTTCTAATTTTCGTTTTTGTGTTCGTGTATCTAACACCAAAGACGATTAAGGGGGGGTCAATCATGACGGTGAGATGTTGTCTTTAGCGTTAGCGTAACGGCTAACTACCTGTATTGTATTAGAAATGCTTGAGAGTCATCATGAAACCCTACCGTTATTTATTGAACAAAAACTGACTTCCATTAAATCTATATGGAATCACCTCTGAAATGTGACAAAGCTAACAAAAAAGAATAATTAAAATCGGTTCAAAATTGCCGGAGTAAACGAGTAACATTTTTGTAGGAGAAAAACGAATCGATGAACCTCCTTTTGTAAGTCGGTTAAAAAGGACTGTTAGCAGTATTGACTCGATTTGTTCAGACAAATATTTTGTTCTAGGAGCAACGTATGAAGAATACTGTCATTTAATAGAAGATTTGAATGGGAAGGTTTACGAATGTAAAATATGCAGCAGAACGTACAAAAGACGAGATCTGTTTAATCAGCACTATAGACATGTGCATTTAAAACAAAGACCGAAATTGCGAGGATGCCATTACTGCAAAGAGAAAGTTCCTTCACAATGGAGAGCGAAGCATTTGGAAATAGTCCACGGTGTTCCAGCCCCTTCTTGTGGTGCCTGTGGGAAGAAATTCGCGTACCCCTTCCAAGTACTGAAACATCAAAAGGCATATCACATGGGCGAGAAGAAATTTGAGTGCACCCATTGTGATATGACGTTTGCGTCGAAAGCTAATTTGATGCAACATGAAGTAAAGCATACTAACGAGAGACCGTTTAAGTGTGATCATTGCAAAGTTGATTTTAAATGGAAGAAACATTTACAAAGACATCACAGAGTACATTTAGATCATAAGCGGAGTTAAGATAATTTTAGTTGTCGGAAGAAAGATCTTATCTCATAGAGGACATCGTAAGCGATTATATTAATTAAATTTATATTTGTCTGCACAAACATTGTCCCAAGGGGTAGGCAAACATCAAAATGACCCGGCCCACGAATTGAGCTGGTAGAGTCAGCGCTGATTGGTCAACCTCGTCGCAGTCATCGAAATCAGTCAAAAGTCAAGAAGACAGTCAATGTTTCGACTGTTAAAATAGACCGTTTTATCAGGATTGCTGATGCTACAATAGTGTTGCGATATATCAAATGTATTGGGAGCAAATTAGCGATTGTTATTTTCAAGATGTTGCAGCTGCTATGTCTAGAACAGTTTTCTATTATACCAATTTAGCCACAGGATAAGTTCGCAATAGTTCGTCGTCTGTGGAATCTACTCAACAACAGGTGGCTCAAATATTACCTTGGGGATAGAAATCTGAGCATTGATGAGTCCATGATTTTATAATTTGGGAACATTGAACACAAAAGACAACATTTTCATGGAAAACTCATTATATTCGGTCATAAGAACTGTCTTATTCGTACTCGTCTGGGTTACTTGATTTATGGAGAACTATATGAGGGGGCAAGAACAGGAAATACTGATCTAGAACTTTGTGCAGGTGCTTCCATTGTTTTAGATCTTATATAAAAAATTCCCGACTTACAGATTTTATATGGAGAATTATTTTACGACTTTACCGTTGCTGGATGAACGGAAGAAATTAAAACACATGCGACAGATAACATCAGATCAGAGAAACACTAAAGTTATTTACTAGAGAATATTATATCTACCAAAATACTACAAAAAAGTCAGTGATACCATGTCTATTTCTCTTACGGTGAACTCACAATAACTAATTTTATGTACAAAATATTAATTTACAATATTACGTCATTTTCGAGGCATTTCTTTCTGTTCAGTATTATTCCAATCTATACATATATAATAAAGTTAAAGTGTGTCGTTCACGTTCCAACAGGTTTTAGAATTTTTGTTGGCCGCGCATTACGTGAAAATGGTTGAGTGAATTTTGATGCAAACTTTACTAATCTGTCGAAAAATTTAAAAAAATCATGCGGACTTTATCTCCAAAACCAGTTAGTATCTAAATAAATGCGTCCGTAAACTTCGCCATTTAATTAAATCAAATTAGTCTTCCAATATTAGCTCGAGCTTAAATCTTTTCTAATTAGTATTTTTGAACATCTAAACATACATTTTCAACCATTAACGATATATAAACATTGACTGAAGTTGTAAGTTTTGGTTAAATCTAAGAATACGCTATAAATGACTTATATACATCAGCAATCTTCATACGATCAGAAATTTGCTCATTTTGTATTTTCAATCTCGTGTTTACTTCTCTCGTCATTAAAAATACTACTTGTAGTAGCTTGTAGCTTTAACTAATAGTAACTTTGATAATATTTTTTGGATTTTTTTAATTTGCTGCTTAGTTAGGCCATTTTGCAAATTTATTTGCTAATTATCAAATAATTTCTAAAATTTTCATGGTAAGGGTGAGTAGAAAATGATCTTTGATCATGTAGATCGTACATTTCATTTCTACTTTTCCTAATATCAGCTGTCACCTAATAAATATCTCTTCAAACCAACTGATCTTCACCAATATCGCTAAGCCAATTAAAGTTCCCGCCTTGATAATTCTTTTCCTGACATAACCTTGTAACAGCATAACATTGATTTTAGATTTTTTTTTATTTACATTACTTTAATATCAGGGCAAAATTAACTATTGTAAGGAGGTAAAATTATAGTTTGCAATATTACCACTTATTCGATCGTTTGTAGTAAATTCTTTAACTTTTTAAAGTCACTTCGAGTGATAGGAATCCATCCTTTTAGCAGCAAACATAAGGCGATTAATCTTTTAGAGAAATAAAAATAAAAATTACTTATACGTACATATTATCGTCCCTGTCGTACCAATAGTGCTGCAGAGCAGTTTCATATTTGTAGACCCACGTATAGCTAAACGCCCCATTATTCTAATATGGGGAAGTCCCGACCCAAGAGCTCTGAATTCTAGTACATTCGGGGAACTACTAGAAGATTTTGTCATAACAGATATTGACACAGAAGAATTGAACAAGTGTTTCTTTTTTAGGCAAAATAAACGCAGACGACAAATTTACACTCACGACGGAAGCGGATGGCACCAAAACATACACTTGCAAAGATTGTAATGGCCAATACAAGCAGAGGCGGAATTTCACCCAGCACTACAGTTACGTACATTTAAAAAAGCGTCCCAAACTCCGGAGTTGCCACCTATGTGATGTCAAGGTTCCTGGAGCTATGAGGGCGTTTCACATGGAGGAAGCCCACGGATTACCAGCCCCGTCATGTGGAGCATGCGGGAAGAAGTTCTCATTCCCATTCCAGGTCTTGCATCACCAGAAGGTGGATCATATGGGCGAGAAGAAGTTCAAGTGTCGGACCTGTAATATGACATTTTCGAGACACCATAAGATGTTGTATCATCAGAGGAAACATTCCACGGTTAGGATGTACCAGTGCGATTTCTGTGAGAAGTCATTCAAGTGGAAGCAGAATCTGACCATGCATCTGATGATGCATCTGGATGATAGACGCCACGTGTGCCCCATGTGCTCGGAAGCGTTTGTTCAACGGACGAGTCTGAAGTATCATATTGCCAAAAAACACCCAGATATGGTCTGAACATTTGCTGACATCGATTAAACTTAAAGTGAATCAAAATACTGGCACCGATTTAGCTGTACGAAAACATGAAAAACTATTTTTTTCCCAGAAATATTATCTAGGAACCGTTTACAGAATATTTTACTAAAATTTCATTATTTTTAACCCCTTCTAACTAAATCATTGTAGTAAATTTTCGAACTTTTTTCGTAAATGGAATTAAAAATGTATAAATATAATTTTCGTTTAATTGTATAAAATTTATATAACACGGAAGCCTGTATAAAATATTTGAGAACTAGTTAAAAGGTAAATAAATAATACAGCCGAAATCCGACAATTTTGTGTTTGTACGAGCTCAAAGAAAAACGATTCAATTAAAATTTAACAAAAATCCAATGCAAAAGATACTAAATTAGTTTAAGAAACAACCGTTAAAAAGTTAAAAAAACATATAAAGCTGAACAGTTTGTTTGATTGAAAGCGAATTCAAGTCAGAAACTCGAATTCAACCAATCATAGCTAAGAATCACTGCAAAGTAACTTTTGAATGAAAAAAAGGCATGGAAACCGGTTCATCCGTTTGAAAGCTTCGATAACACAGACATACACAACTACAGTACCAAGTTTCCGGCAATTGATGACATTCGTCAAACGATATTCTAAAGTAAATATCAATAAATTGAGCTGTATACTTTAACGAATTTGAGGTACCGTTTTAAAAGATACCTGCGGAAGTAACTACAACCGAAATCCCATCCTAGCTTATCGTTCTTACCTGTCTTAGGAACCCACGGAAAAACTTTTAGATTTTATTAAATAACGAAGGTCTGGCCGTCTCTCTTCGAATCTCGACTCTTCGAATAGTCTCATTGTAAGCTGATGCAAGAAATAAAAAATAGATATTGGGGTCGATTCTGCTGTCCCAGACTGGACTAAATTAAACCAAAATTAGCTTTAGGCCTGTCAAGCATCTGTCAAGACGTCACGTAATACATCCTTGATGTTTTGACAGGACTAAACCTAATTTTGGTTTAGTTTAGTCTAGTCGGGGACAAGGGAATCGACGCCAGTGTAATTCTGCTTAACCTTAGTTACAATATAGACAAACGCTATCACAGAAGTATTATCCTCTTAATTGTTGTGGCGTATAAATAATGTTTATCGTTCCGTAGCTGCGTGTATTTTTTGTTCCAGAATAGAAGCTAAATTGTCATAAACAATTAGGTCACATCTATTTCTACGTTATTATTAAATATGTTACAATATTTTTTACATAACATAGATATTATAAAGATTTTTTAATCTATAAAATAATATACGACCTTCCCGTTGAATTTAAAAGAAATTAATAAATTCAAATATTAAGGGAAAAATACCGGGAAGCCGAACTATGTATACCAGAAAATAAATGTCATCATTTATATAAGAGTTTAATTTTAACTTTTATATTCATAGATTTTAAAATGAATTTTTGATAATGGTGAATATTGAAAATGATGAAACGAGATTAAAATACAGATTCTGTCAAAATAGACGCCTTGTGGTGACTGGAGGCCATTTTGAAAAAGAAAGAAAAAAAAATTATTAAGAACAGATATAAAATTGCAAAAAAAAGACATTACAGTATAAAGTTGGAGGATTGATATAGTATTATGGAGATTAAAAATCGTAAAATAATTGCACATTTACAGCTGGGATAGATTTAAAAGTAAAGTATATGAGTAATTGTTAATTTTTTCAAGTTTATTGAAATATAATATAATAGCGCATAAAAGTCTTTTCATTTGCAAACCATACCTTGCGTTTTTATGCATTTTTTATGTAAAACGAAGAAGGAAGCGATGATAGCGAATTTTCCGTTAGTATACATTTCAGCTGATCCGATGCGGGTCCAGAGACATCCGTTACAACATCTTTACGCCCATTAACGTCTGTGGTATCTAAAGGCGACAATTATCTGCTACAATTAAAATGAAAGGACATTTTTTTTCCCCTTTCTTTGTTTCAACCTCTGTTGTTTCAAAATTATCATAGATTAGGTGACATACGCGTATATAACATCAGAAATAAACCTTATATATATATATATATTAACATTTAATGGTTGAATTGTGAAATCGTGAAGCAAAGACAACAGGAGTCATTTATTATTGAGTTTGCCGCGACGTGCCTCTTAAAGGAGCCGCAATATTAGGTCTGGTTGGGAGGTAATTTAATATTTAATACTGAACTGAATCAATCCAGCACACAACTGGAACGCTTTTGATACAATTTTCTGTATCATATTTGTATTCTGTGAACTCACTCATCCCATGCCACAATGTTCATTTATGCTCATTTTCAAAATCACTGAATTTTGTGGATATCTAGTGTTTGGTCCAACTTAACCCAGCACGAGAGAATCGGGTATCTTGATCTGATTTGTAAGACACTTAATGTTTTTTAACTGTTTATATTCGTGGAACTCGGCTGGCTCGATAGCTGGAGGGGGTGGTGCGGGCAGTAATTTTATGCGATAGTAACAGTGAAAAGCCAGCATTTTGTTTACGCAAACTGCTTTGAAAAAGAGTAATTTTATAGATATTAAGAAACTAGAATATTTTAACTTGTTTTTATGTAACGTCGAAGTTGAATTATAATATAAGAGATTTGTTTTTTAATTTTGAGGGCACAGTTGTTCTCAGTTAATGATTTTAAATCACTTACTTTTCGAGTACAAGTAAGCAAAAAGTATTTTTTACACTATAACTGTCAAGTTATATCTTAATGCATCCACAAATACGCGACATAATCAAATGTGTCTATCGCCGTATCAAGAATAAATTAATCTTGAGCAAATTAATTAAGAGATACGGATACATTCTCAAGTTCATCCTTCAGAGAAGATCCTTTCACCTGCCTCTCATCCAAATCACTTTTCCCTATTTTGATATGTTCTGTCTTCGCTCTCGTATCCTTCTCAATCTTTTTGGAATGCTAATGACAACGAAACTCACCGTTAGCATCTACAGAGTGAATTTGTAGACACGATAAATGATCGCTGCCTACCCCGTATCGGAGCAATTGCTGTGAATGTATATTATGTATGTAAAAAAATCAAATTCAACCCACTATGCAGTATATGAGGAACACTGACATGTCACGACAATAAAATGCGTGATCCTTTCTTGAATTCAGGTACGAGCTTCCTAAATTCACTGCATAGTATATCAGACTCGTCTTTTAAAATAGTTTAACTTAAGTCTTATTTCTATGTAGCTTGAGTTTGTAATCCAGTGTTTCACTTGGAGGAGCAGACACTTAGAGCACAGCCAAGCTACGACCAACTACCGTGTAACGGGAAGTTGGAACGTGTTAATTG
>DVZW01000347.1:0-10956 GCA_018237805.1 Mesosemia grandis
TCCATGTATGGTAGCAAATTTAAAACAAATTTTATGTCTAAATTCAAGTCTAAATAATATGATCATTTACATTATCCCATAATATTATTAAATTATGATTACCAAACTTTAGATATTTTTCATTATTACTAAAGTGGAGATCCTTTTCTTGTGGAGGCCCTGGGGCGGTAGCCCCGCCTTCGCTCTCCTAAATCTGGCCCTGTATTTAAGTGACAGTTTGGTGCAGCTCCATCTAGGCAACTGTGTTACGTACGTCTAATTGTTGTGATTCATCAATTAGCCAAGAATGCCAATATCAAATTTGCCAAGTTTTTTTAAATTTTAAATAGTGTCAACGAAGTGCTCGATCCGTGAACCGAACTCCAGAGCTCTGCGTTACATACGACTACAAGTAAACCATGGTGGTGATAAAATTAAATGTAACAGTCTATTACAATTTATTACTTTAACTTAACTTCAGTTTATAGTTTCAAGCGATATTTCAACCCTCACTTCACTGCGTTCGGAGTGAATAAGGTTTACGCTAAATTTAATCAATATCAGTCCCTCGGTTTAGCCGCGAGCGTGTAACGAACAGATCGAGTTACTTTCGCATTTATATACTTAGAATTTCCAATTATTAATTATTAGGTATCAACTCGTTAGCCTAATCGGTATAAGTAAATCTGGGTTCAATACCCGGGTATTAAGTAAAATGAGTTCTTCAGTTATCTAATAAACTATCCGGGATTGATATGCCCTAAATAGCGATAGGCTTGCCACCTGTAACTGCCATGGCATTTAAATATCTTTGGCTAAACGTGAGTGCAGTAGTTGCACGTGTATGCACTAATCGCACCTCTGCCTACTTACTAGGGACGCAAATTATATATCGAAATTCACAAATATAGTATATAAATATCGATGTTTTAACATAGATATTAAAACTTAACATCGATGACGTATCGTTCTTCGAGAACGATATTTTATAAACGATAAAACTCTGTAATGACATCTAATTCTATTTTTTTTGTAGTATAATCTACGCATGTAAACATTAATTTGTATTTATGGAATTCTACTCCCATTTCCTTGAGCAAATATAGTTTGTGATAGTCAATATCTATATAAAATTGATGTTAATGCATATTTATGTGTATTTATATATTGACACCTTGAGAAAACTTTCCCGTGTTTAAAGCAGTAGCCAGAAAAACATCGATAAAATATAGATTCATCATTTATAAACATCAATGTTTTCAATGTCGATTCTACACTTTCAAAAATTTCGATTTTTTAAGATTAGTCTTTTTAGTCTAGAACTTGCTTAAAGTATTCGGGATTAATATATTTAAATAAAAATTGTATTTATTTAAATATATTATCCCCGAAGGTAGACAGAGGTGAAACTAGTATATTTTTCTATAGTGATTGGTTAAAAATGTTTGGGATTTAAGACAGAATTACGTGAGGTGTCGTGATGTGTCAGGACTAAATCGGTTTCATTTATTAAGTGAAGTAACTTTCACACTAGTGAAGTCGTATGTTTAATTATCAGCTGTGTGCCTATTATTTTTGTTATTAATTTAATAAACAGATTTTGTTCGGATGTACCACGAATCACTACACGTCAGACAAATATAATTCTGCCTTAAACAACAAACGCCTGAGCTATTACTGTCTTAAACTCTAGGTTCATTATAGCATAGGGGTCAAACGCAGAAAGGCTAAACTCTTGGGAAGTGATCGCCACCGCCCAAGTTTAACCGCGACACTAAAGGTGCTTTAGTTGCCAGCCTTTGAGGAATGACTAGGCTCTTCTCCGGAAGGTCCCTAAGTCGTTTCGTAGTATTTTGTGAATATATCCTAACTTGTTTGTTTTCACCTAAATTACCTTTTTCCAATTTCTACATATTAGGCAGTATTCTTATACTAAAACACATGTCTTTTCAAACTTACAGAAGCACAACGAATTCATAAATGAATTTATGAATTCATTTAATTAATTCATTCATGGCTTCCCAAATTTATTTATACTTTCCCTTAAGACTTTGCTATCAACCCAACTAGCCACTTGCGGTTTTTATTATAAATTCAGATTGCCTATGCACACGGTGTCCTTTTGACACGGCCGCATCGATACGCGACGCCCCTGCGCCCCTGGGACAGTGTCGCGACGCCCCAGGACGACGAGTCGCACAGTTTGGGAAGCCCTGCATTCTTCAATTATATAAGAACCGGTGTCCGTATAGACGTAAGAGGTCCTGAGTATAATCACCGGATCAGTTAATTAGTTTAATGAGATTTTCATTTTTCTGAAAATGTTATCCACGCGGAAATATTCAATAAATGTGTCCAAATAAGAGACTGGTCACCTGTCACATCATAGGTCATATATATCATAGGCTTAACATGGGCTAACATAGTTACACGTAAGTTAGTTACACTTCTGCCTACCCTTGCAAGGAATATTGGACGTGATGATGATAAATAAAATTTTCTTTTGTAATACGCAATGGTCATATTGGAGTTTTACTTCTAAATAGTGATCAGGTATGAATTAAAAAATCTACAGGTAAACAAATTGTCTATTTGATCTGGGTGCATGGTTACTGGTTAGTATCACGTCCGCTATGGACAGTCGTTAACCTTAATAGCAACAGTTATATGAGCAATAATTAAAAGTATAGCGAAAAAGATTTATTATTTACTAGCTCGCGTCCGTGACGTCGTCCGCGTGAAAAACACGACCAAAATATCCTAAGGGAACCGTATGTTATTCTAATGTATAAACTATATAACTGCAATGTTTCATCCAGATTCATGCATTTTACCTTTCCTTTCCGATCTACTCATCAGAATGGAATGTTTGTGACACCATTCATCAAGTCTGGAGGGAGGAAACGAACTCTCTGACTACACGTCTATAGGACGAAAATACGTTATGAGAAACCTATATAATAATCGTCTCGGCATAGCGGTACCGGTGTCGGTCAAGATTCACGAGGTCTTCAGTTCAATTTCCTTCTTAAACCAAAAAACAATGGGCGAACCCGGGGCGGGCAAATAGTAATAAATAATAATGTTTTATATATGGACACGCAAAGTATCTTATATAGTTGACACAATTGTGGATGCCCTATGGAAGACAATAATATAAGATGGACTGGTGAGTCTCAAACATTATAATACACCAAACATTATATCCTTACGCAAGTCTTATCATCCCAGTCTCAAGGTTGGCAACGCATGAACACCTTTGGTGTATACGGACGACGGTTATCTCTTACCATCAGGAGATCAGTCTGCTTGTTTGCTTTCCTATCATTAAAAATAATAAATAACATTACAATAAACCAAAAATTATAAAAATACAAATATTAACAGTATTATGGATACTTGCGTATCTAAGGAATCTCGCGTTAATTTAATACGAGATTTAGTTCTATCGTCGTTAATAATAATTGAGAAGCTGTTTTTAAAGAACTCCAATGTAAATTAAATCGTCTTATTATATACGTGAGTTAGTTATCCTCACAATAACCGATTATTAATGTGAATAGAAAGTTGAGTCATAACTCCTAAGCTATTTAGTTATATGAGCTGTAACTAAAAGTCTATAAAAGATAGCCATCGAAAAAAAGAAGGTCTTGAATGTTATAACATTTTTGTTAGAGTAAAACGTTTTGATTTATCCGGGTTTTACCTCACTCATGCTATTGAAAGCAATTAAATTATAAGTTTTATTAAATCTGTTGGCATAAGTTTTATGATGTGAAATGTAAAAGATGGCGAGCCTATGACAAATGGATCACTGTTTGAAGAAGGTAATGTATATGTCGTAGCCTTCTGGTCAAACCAGCCACTCAATTAAAAGGCTAGCCCGTTTATTTATCGACGGTTCGTTTCATTCTAAATGATAGTGCTGATAGTCCTATTGACTGTTTCAGCTTCGCCTTAACTTTTTGGCGAGCAGAGTGCTCAGCCTGGTTATTATTATTTATGGGCCTATCGCCCACCCCGAGGATGGTGTCTCCCGGGAGACCGGGCCATCTCGGCTCGGAGCTAACCGTGAGTTATTAGTGTAACGCCGGTCGGACATTCTAGACTGGCACCACACACCTTATATATTGGTGGCGATTCTACTGTCCCCGACTAGACTAAATTAAAGTAATATTAGCTTTTGTTCTGCCAAAACATCAAATTCGTTGTTTATCCTTAATGTATTAACAGGACTAAACATAATTTTGGTTTAGTTTAGTCTAGTCGGGACAACAGAATCGACCCCATTGTACAATAATAAACATCTATACTAATTAGTTTTCGCCTGATGGTCGAAATTGGACTATAATTCATGTTATTATTAAGGTTGCAAATTAATGAAATAAGTTGTCGAAGACTGTGTCTCGTCTATGTATACACACAAACAGGCGACATCCTTTGAAGTGTCCTACGTGACCAATATAGGCGCGACGTGATCAGTAGGTTTGATATTTTCACACGAATACGACGCGACGCGCCGGTGGCAGCGGCTGTAGGCGACGTTGGTAGTCCTGCGGTAAAGCGATTTGCGTGCACGTAGGACAAAACCGTCACGTCGCACCGCATCGCTTGGAATTCGCGTGTCATCGCATCGAATCGCATCGCAATCACATTAGCTTCAAGTTTGCCTACGTAGGACTTAGAGTAAAGCATTTAATGTATTTTTTATACATTATTTAAAAAATATTAGCATTCTGCACTCTTCTATGTAAACTATAACTGTGACAAATATCATACTCCTCCATCCGCGTATTTTTTATAAATACATACAGCGTTTTTGTTTCACGTATTAATATTACAAATGGGAAAGATTGTTTGTTTGGATGGTTGTCTCGTCGTAATGAAACCACAGATTTACGTGATTTTTTAAGTAGAGATAATTGATGGATTGGGATGGAGAGTAACATAGGCAAATTTTTGTCTAAAAAGTCAAATACTCTATAAGAATAAAAAATCAGTAACATTTTAGAAATAAGATGTAAAAAAAAATATTATAGTATTTATATTTCTGTAATAAAATATTATAATATGCAATGTAAACATTATTTTCACAGTAAAAAAAATTCGTTTCACACATTACAAAAAATCTCAGCTAGGGTTGTTTACGAAATAATTAATTATAGTTAATGTGGCACTGTGGCAATAAACACTGGATAACTATTTATTTCACCTGATCCTTAATAATATCACAATACAGTTTAAATTAAATTAAATTATACCATTTTGGAAAGTGTCATTTTTGTGGGTTCCATAAAGACGATTGGATTCCAAATACGAGTATATGTTGTGTATCATATTTAAACTAAAGACAGATAAAAGAAATTATTAAGATGTGCTTTGGACTAAACTTGACTTCATTAAAATGTTTACGAAAACTATTTGGAGATATTTATTACTTGGCAATGCCAGAATTAAAACATATGAAAAATATAGCTATTTATATTATAAATATCAAGTGTCTGCTTAACCTGTTGTGACATAGTGTGATGATATAATAATAATTATTATTATTTAAATGCATTTGAAACTGAATTTGTATGTTTCATGACTCCATGTCATGTCAGGCACAAAAACTGACATGTATTTTTTTATTAATATGCGATTGTTACAAGACCATGATTTATAGTCTTTCCAATTTTATTTTTTTTACAGTTGTTAATTATAACACTTTTAAAAAAATACAGGACATATGGACTCAATTTGTCTTAGATGAATATTATATGGGATCAATATGAAATTAGTTGTCATAGTTTTTATACCTCGCATTTAAAAGTTAACCTTTGTATAAAATGACGTGTAATGTGTCAGCTCAGATCGGAGACGAGAGACAAAACTTTTAGAAAGACTACAACGATGAATTCATTTAACACTCATTCTTCTAATCTAATATTTTATTGGCTTTGATGGTGGCTACACCAATACATGCATAATAAATATCAATTACAATCATCCAGTAAATTGTCCATTCATTCCCCTTTACCCTATGAAAGACGCACTGTGATAAGACATATAACCATGTCTATAACCGTATCCACAGAAATCCAAGAGAGAAGAAAAATCCAGATCCATATCTGTATCTGTGATTCTTTCCCTTATTGATGGCCAACAGCCGACTAAACTGTAAATATCAATATTCGCATCCGTATCTGTGGATATACTTTGTTAAACAAACTGGCACATCACAAAATCTCATATCAAATATAAGTTTATCCATAACATGTTATCTTAAAAAGCTGCTATTTCTGTTGTCTTTTACGTAGTTTCATCAGAGCTTCCTGACGTTTCTTTTGTATTATTATACGTATATCAGTTTCTGAGTTACTATTTTTTGTTTCCGTTACTGTTGCTTCAGGCTGAATGTTGTAGGTGGAATTTTTGGTTCGGGCAAATTTAGGCTGGAATTTATTCTTAGGTTTCTCTGGTTCATTCTGTTTAAATATACTTAGTTGATTATTGTTTTGAGTTGCAGTAAAAGGCAATGTTCTTTTTGAAAGTAATTTTTCACGAGCTTGTTGCCGTTTCTTTTTAATTTCATCTGGTGTGCATTTGATTGGAGAATCATCTGTAATTATAAAAATTATTTCATAATTTGCAGCTATTATTACTTAATATATTGTATGCTTTCAATAAATTATTTGTAAAGTTGGTCCATGTTGGTCCAAGTTCATGGGCAAAGTAGGCCAAGGTTTATTTCCTTTTCCCCGCGTTGGTCGGGGCTTTGTGTGTAGAATAGGTTAATTGCCTTCCTGCCAGATAGCTCGTAAAATGTGAGCGAAAGTTTTGCAAGTCACTACTATTGTGACTACTAGGTGATAGAGTTTTGCGATGACTTGCCCAGATTCCTGGAGCAGGCTCATTGCAACAGGAATAAGAACACCTTACTTATTCCTGCTGCAATATAGCCCGTGCTTGCCATTGTTGTGTTGCAGGTCATAAAATTCTATTTTACAATTAATTGATAAATCATATTTTATCTTAAAACAATATTCGGATGATAAATACGCTTGGAAATGATGCTACCACTGGCAGTTTTTCATAGAAATAAAATACCGTTTTATTTGTGAAATTTTTAGGGAGTTACTGTATAGTTAATATATTATTTAATTGTTTTTTATTACTTATTTTTCAATTCACTTTTTTCCTACCGTTGTTTGTCCCTTTTTAACTTTGTTCACTTTCTTTTCCTAAACTTGGACGACCCCCAATTGATCGCAGGGCCAGAGCACCCAATGGCAATGGGACCTTTTGTCCCTGTGCTTTTTAGTTCTCAATTGAGAGTGAAGTTGAGAACGGAAGCACTTCCCAATGGGCCCTGGCACTTTGCCATGGGGGCGACAGGGAAATCCCTCTTTTCATTATTATAGTGTAAATCAACATAAAATATTTAAATATATACTAAATGTTACTAAATACTTAAATATATACTATTAGGGGCTGTTGGTAACAAGTCTACGCAAGGTGGTAGGCAAAGATGTGATGTTCCTGTATTTTTTATGAAACATACTCAATTGAGTATGTTTCATAAAAAATACGGGAACTTGCATTAAATTGTTGGGAGAGCAAGTACGAGGCAATAGATAATAGACAGACATAAAATAAGTATAATTAAAATTAAGGTGGCATTCCATAAAAGGTTGAGAATGTGTAGCTTAAAGTAACTGGCATTTCAAATTTAAAGATCAACACATTCCAATATTACTAGAATACCATTTAAAATACGAAAATCAACTTACGTGTCTCATCACTTTTATTAAATGGCATTGAACTATATCTTCCAAACGTTTTCCCACTAGTTGAGGGTGCATCTACATTAGAAGCAGATGGAGATTCGGGCATTGAGTTATGTCTACCAAAAATTAAATTTGTTGGACTTCCACCATGAACAACTGCTTCTTTCACAAACCAAGAACTTCCTTTCTTAGTATTCAATGGTGTTTTTTTATTTGAATCAATTGGCATTTGAGTAAGTTTATCCAATGCACTGTCATTTAAATTTTCTAGTAAATTATCAAAAGAATCATTATTAAGTCTTGGAGAATTGTATTTCTTAACTTTACTAACCGTTGGTGTATCTAATTTTATATTACTTAATATAGCATCCATTGAATCATCCTCAGTTTTAATTCCCGTGTGTGGCCGTTTTATTGCTAATACTTTTTCTTCTACCACTTGACTGGCTTTTATAAGACATTCATTCATTGAGTCATCCGATTCCAATCCATTTTCTAGTTCAACTTTATTGAACTTGGAACTCAGGACATTTTTTCTTAAGCAACGGTTATTTGATCGTAACCCACTTTTAGGGGAACTATCACTTGTATCACTAAATATATCTTCGTCGGATTGTGGTTTAGGGTTTGGTGATTTCTTATTGATATATTGTTGCAAATTCTGCTTTAGTTCTGTTAACTCTTGAAATAGTTCAGTATTTTTAGGCAATGATTTTGTAGGTTTACGTTTTGGCAATGATACCTCAATTAGTTTTGGCCTTATAGATGGTTTTCTTCCCCTTCTGCTGAGAGGTGTTGAATTTTTATATTTTGATTGTGTTGTTTCTGATTTTGGAGTGTAGAAATTCCATACGACATCTGTTTCACCTTCTGTACCATCTTGAGTACAAATAAAGGGTACTGGACTGGCAGTGTCAGAATCATATAACGAATCACTATCCCGTGACGGTGATTCATTTCGAGGCTCAGGTGTTGAACAGGATATAACTAAAATAAGACAAAACCATAAAATGAAAAAAGAACTACGATTGTGTACATATTATATAGTCAAAGGTATGCAGTCTCTTCCTGGTATGACTAGTCTATCCTAGGTTTGACCAAAGCCTTTGTGTTTGAAAATAAATGCCATTTTCAGACTTTTACTTTTACTGAAGTATTATTAGTCAAATCTAGAAGTTCCCAGCGTTTCAGTAAAACATGGGAAAAAAAATAATCTGTTTCTTTAAGTAAGTCTGTAGACTGATTTCAGTACTGTACTTGTAACATAAGTAAACAAATTTATACATATTAGTTATATTAAATACGAATTCTATTTAAATATAGTATTCATATATGAAAGAAGATATTTCAATCGGAGAAAAAACTATGGATCTCCATAGTGACAAAACCCCTATATAATTGTCACTTAGAAAAGAAGAATATTCTTTAATAGTTGAGAAAACTTCTTCAGATGTTATTTGTTGTATTCGCTAAAAAGAGAGCACCGGCACACATACATGCATAATTTGTAATTAGGTTGTGCATATTGTATGCCTTGGTGTATACTATGAAGACTTTGGAAGTAAAGTTACATGCAACATTGTACAAAGACAGAAAATATAAAAATAAATTGAGAAACAGTGATATTCATGCTCAGGCTAATGTTATGACACAATTAACTGAATACAAATTTCTGCCAATTGTGATTGAACAAACTGAAAACATATTTTTTTCCAGCTTTTGGAAGCTGAAGGCGATGCTCAAAATGTTTTGGATATTATAAAAATAAACAGTTAATGGTTATACAGAGTAGGGACGAAACAGAACAAGAATCAAATAAAAGAATACCAAAATCATTTTCTTAATTTTTATTATGACATTAACCAGTATCTAAGAAAAATCGGAGCAAATGATCCTAAATTTGAAGGATACAGCTTTATAAAATGACACTGCAATAAAAAAATCTTGAAAATTATATAGGCGATGTAAAGCATTTTAACGTATTTAGCAATTCTAAATGTCATAAACCTAGAAGCGCTAGAGCCTCGAGATTTTACTATAACATACTTTTAAGTAATTAAATCTGTCACCTACCATTGTGTTTAGTTTTAGACACCATTTCGCTTGTAGATAATTTCCTGCGTTTGCTCATAAATCAACTTTTATTTACATAATATTAATGTTATCATATCCTTAACAATTGTATTTTTAATCAAAAGTAAATTATGGTAAACTTTGTTTAATCAAATTTACACTGTGCGGTGAATTTCAAGGTTGGATAACAATCATTTAAGAATATATTTTGTCATTAAATTACGAATTTAAAAAAAATAACACAAATTCAATTAATTAATTATAATTTTACAAAACAAACTTCCGATTTAACCAAATATTGAAAATTGATATCTACAAGTAAACGTCATATCATATTGTTATGTCAAAATTAAAATTGTCAACATAATGTCAATTCAGTACCATAGGACACATTATAGTTAGGGCTGCACCTCTACCGTAGTAATAGCAACCATTGCTGACTATCTGATTCCTGTTTGATATAACTCAGCTCTTAAAAATTTAAAAATATGATACTTCATCATTGGGGGCGATTCTGCTGTCCCAAACTAGACTAAACCAAAATTAGCTTCGTTACAGCCAAATTATCAAATTATCGACTATCGTTATCAACCCTAACAATGGATTAATATGAATATGTTGATTAGGCTAAGGGAGTACATGCTGTGCCAGTAAGAACTGCAAAACAGACCATAAGTTATATTTGACATACATAGTTAACATTGTTTAACGTTTGTTTGTTTGTTGTTGTTGTTGTAACAGTGTTTTAAGTTTTAGTTTTAGCTCAACCATGCGTTTCGTTTATATACAGTGTTTCGATTTACCCAAGTGCTCAATTGAATTGCCCGGGCTCGGTACGTACTAAAATTAGTGATTGGCTAGTCATCTTTCATACTAATTAATCATGATATCCTTAGACGTGGGTACGCAAATTTGTGCCTTAAACAATATACCTGTGCATGTAATATGCATACATCATTAATACAGTAAAATCCCGTTAAGACGATCACGTTTTTTAGGATTTCACGCATTTTGAAGGAAATTACTACAATTAGGCAAAAGGCTTTAAGAAAGAACTGAAAGAACTCAACATCAAGGAGAGGTTATCGTCGACTGTGCAATTACGAATCCTCAAGTTCTTTGGACACACCAC
>DVZW01000348.1:0-10952 GCA_018237805.1 Mesosemia grandis
TTGATGAGTTTTGACTCCGCATTAATTATTCAAAGCGTGACCAATTGGGTCAAGTTAAGCCGTGGACTCCTATAACACTGGCTCCCATCTACTTTTGCATCGTATATCTGTTTGGTCAGTCGTCCCTCTATCATTCTTTCCACTAAGATTTGGTACTTTATTTGTAGTTAATATTCCAGAAACTGCAATTAAGTCTAATGGGAGGTTGTTAACTGATAAAACAATGTTATTTAATTAAAAGTACTATTCTTTAGAGACGTAGGTTGGTTTATCTCGTAATAAAGTAATCTTTATTACATTTCATTGGACATTTTGGAAATCTGGTACAAGTAAACAGAAACGGCCTATCATAAAATACATTACTAATCTTCCTTTAAGTAAATTATTGAAAAGACTATGGTTTTATTTCTATAATGACATTCTTTATCAGTTTAGTTTGGTATATTTGAATATGTTGAATGGAAAACTTAACTGCATGTTACCTATATCCGTAATTTGGCGTCAGGCTTGCTACCTATCACAAGAGACTTAAATATCACCGGATAATCGTATGTTTTCCTCTATTTTTAATTTGGGGTTCTATCTTTGTTATATGTAAACCCCATTGTGACCATCATACATGTGGGTTGTACATTAAAATATTCAACAATAACTGCGGAGACAAGATGTCAATTTGCAGAATAATCTAGAGTCTAGATTCTAAACGCTTCTAATTTTGATTTTGATAAAATAGTTTGCGCGGTACAATGTTGGTACCGCGCAAACTATTTTAATTGACTCAACAGTGACCCTCTTTTAATTCGATATTTGGCACATTCATACCCATGATGGACATCTTTATCAGTGGGTGTACTAGTAGTTATTTCATCTGTACCTACCTATTCGGGGAGAAGGTAGGTACCTACATATTTATAAAAAGACTAGTCCAACGACTCTGTAATTGGAATAGTATTATTGTGTCCGTAATACGGCAGAGCAAGTTTGAAGCAACCGATTACAAGACCAACCATCGTTATCTGAATTAGAGATCGACACGATTGCCCCGACGATAGATTGAGCTGTAATGATTTGTATCATTTGAATGCTTATTGATTATATTAGAACGTTCTTGTGAGTGACTTAACAATATAAAGCACGATGACGTACTTAATAAAAGTGTATGTATGTCTCTAAAGTCGGAGCCACAGTAATGGGATATGCCATTGAATATAGCACTGAAGGACATTAAATCCGTGGCTCTACTGATTTTGACTGTGTTTCAATGCTATATCCAATGGAATATCCCATTAATTTAACCTCAGCATAGCGATCTGCAGATCTGTCTGCTTTTTTATTCTACAAAAAAAATTATTAATAATTAAAAATTAAAAATGTATTTCTAGGTGAGTTCATCAATAGTTTCCCTGGATCACTTATTCCTGCCTGTTTCAACTTTTTATATATAGCAATGTCTTCATATACAACCTATACGTGTATGGTATTGTATCCAATAATATATTATTAATTATATAATGTCGCCTCGTTAGCATAGCGGTACTGGTGTTGGTATATAATGCACGAAGCTCTGGGTTCGAATTCCAGGTCGGGCGAAAAAATGGTATAATGAGATTTTTCAGCGTTTCTGAAAAACTTCGTGATCCGGGACTGAAATGTGGGCCCGATATGGCTACAGTTTTGCCACCTATCACATCATACTACTTAATAACATCGGCTAGTCGTGGGTATACAAGTACATACAAGCGCCGCAGAAGTTTACCAGTTTCACCCCGGTCTATCCCGTCGGGGATTTTCCCATAACTATGAAAGTGTAGAAGAAATGAAATGAAAAAAGAAATTTTTGAACGGAATAACTTGCACTAGTAGCTGGTTGTCTTCTTGTAATTCAGTTTGCTCCTTCAGGGATAATGAGCGTATATTTATATTCATGTATTGGATATTTATGTATCTATAATAAAATCTAACACCACCCTAAACTATGCAACCGAATTTTTATCTACATACGTAATCTAAAATATATCTTCAAACCGTTCTGATCATTAATCATATCAACATGCCAAAATTCTCGTTAATTAAATTTCAAGTGCAAGTTTTTATACAATCTAAAAAAACGACTTCAAAGATATTCTAAAAAACGCAGTAAATATTGTAACAATGTCTTTAAATTTAATTTATACGAGAACTTGTCATCAAATTGGTCTTCTGTACGTCTGCGTTTTTTATTGGGCATTTGATCCTCTCATTCCCACCGCTGTAACTTCTGTTCGTCATGATGACACTGAGCTATGAACTCATAATGCCCAGGGGAAAAAAACTACGTTGTCAGATCCCACTGCAATGTTTTTGACAGAAGTATTAGGAGGAGTAGTTCGTTTGCCTTTTATTCCATTAAAATATATTATTATACCATCACGCCAGGTACCCACGGGGTAAGGTGCTCAGGTAAACTTACTTGCCACTTGTACACCATAGTTACCCAATGATATTTAAGTTCAAATGGGATGTATGGCCACCATATTGGATACGCTCTCTCGTCAGTCTTGACTTAATGGTCGTGGATATTGACGATGCTTGTTACCTGGATATTAAAGACCTCGCGATGCGTCTCCATTTACTGCGGTCTTCAGGGTCTCTACAGCTCTAAACAATTGAGATCTGCGTTCAGTTTTTCTCAGAACCCAACGCGTAGGTAATCGACTGAGCTTGCCTTCCACCTGTCCCTGGACAATGAGTCCTCCCAAGAAGCGTTTGTTTCGAAAAATGTGTCCGAAGTATTTGATAATTCATATTGAACACTAGAGTCACCTAAAAACACTACAAATATTATCGTTAGCACGCCATTTTTAACTTATATTAAATATTAATTGCAATGTCTGTCAGGATATTAAATATCAAGGACGCGTTTATTTAAGTTTACGAGTTGATATTAATATATTTTGTACAAACGTCAATGTTACCATATTTGTTTTTTAATTTACTCATGTAGTTTAATGTGTTTTACATTATGACGTGGTTTTAAAATGACGTGCCAACTCGACAATTATATTTATAGACACTCTTGACCGGGCAAATATTTGACACGGTACACGGGCAAACCTGGCGCTAAACCGGGCACGTAATCCAGTCCCGACTAGAATAAACTAATGTACCATTTTTTTTGCCCGACCCGGGGCTCGAACCCAGGATCTTGTGCATCTTAGACAGACACCGGTACCGCTATGTCAACGAGGCGACATGTAATAGTCATTATCTTGAAAGAACGATAAGGTAGAGTTAGGTAAGTAGTAGGTTAGGTAAGAGCCCTTCAATTGGTTAAAGATTTTTTTATATTTCAACTGTAAAACAACACTTCAGGGTTTCTGAGCTATATGGGGACAGGCTAGCCACCTGTCACATCATGGGGAATTAATATTATCCGCTAACCGTGGATTACTAGTTATCTCTAATCGTTAGATCTCTACCTTCCCTTTGAGTGATTGTGTGCGTAATTATATTCATTCTAACATATATAATACAATCAAACAATAGTAAATAAAGTTGCCGTTAGCTTATGTAAAAGATAATTTAAACCCAAGAGCTACAGTTAGTAAACAGCGCATAGAATTGCGTCGTATTGTACAGGACCTATTAAAACAGCAGCATTTATTCAATGCCTTCAGTAAAAGTAGTTAGGATACAATCTACGAAGAGATTTGTGCCCGGTCTAGGTTGGCCGTGCCTTTGTGCATTCTAAAACGCCACACGCAATCGCTGCATTCAATCTAAAACTGACTTTATTCAAATAATTACATAGTTCAATATTTCTTGTAGTTATATATTAGATAAGACGTTTGCTTTATATTCCCGTACACTGGTCCATAGTACTTGGGCGGCAGGTGTTTCGTGGCCTCCTCCTTCTGCGCTGGCGCCGTCTCACGATCTACCGAGATCAATGATCTGGTTAAGATTTACTTAGCTGCGTTAGCCTATCAATAATTAACTTGAACGTTAATGATTAACAATTTGATATCTTAATTGAAGAAGACCCAGATAATGCTCACAGATAACATACTTTTGGAATGCTTATAAATATAATTAGACAGTTATGTTCAAGGCTTTTCATTACAACCTTAATTCTGAATATTAAGATGCAAGAGATAAGGGAATGTATGTGATTAGTATTGCTGGTATTAATTTCGTGGGGATTGAATCATTTCAATTGGATACATATCCATTACCAATGGTATGCCAATGGATTGGACTCTATTTCATCTTACGTACAATATGATTGAGAAACCTAAGTATGATTGATATATTATAGTTTATAGGTACTAAATTCGTCTGGATTAAATAATTTCGACTGGATAGATACATCTGATTTACATGAATCTAACTAACATAATAAAAGCAAAAATTTTAATGGAAGTACGTTGTTGTTGTTTCAAAATTACTCCAATTCTAGCTGAACAGATCTGGCTGCGTATGGCTGAAAATTGGGACGCAATTGATTCTGGATCAGAGTAGAGAAGGCGATACCCTAAAAATTGCGGTGTCCATATTATAGATTTACTACACAATAAAATCATAATAGCGCAATTCAGAATACTTAATCCCTACTTTAAAGCGCCATCTCACGATTTAAGAAAACATTTAATTACGCAATGGGTTACAAATATTTTATAAGTCCAAATGGTTTTAGCTGCAAATCCCTCACTCAAGTGAACAAAATTTACAAACTATCCGCTAATTTTTATCTGTTTGCGTGTCAGTTAAGCTAAACAAAATCTAAAAACTGTCCATTACTGTTTTTATATCTCGTATTCAGTCATAGTTCAACTAAACAAAATCTAAAACCTGTCCGCTACGGCCTAATCATCTGGTAGTCGGGCGTAATTTAACTAAATGAAATTTAAAACCTGTCCGCTACCGTATTTTCAAGTAGCATGGATTTCACAATTCGAAATTCGAAACACGTCATTTTGTTAACAGCCATTACTAAAACGCATAACGCGCCGATTAAATATAGATAACTAAGATAAAATAATCGCTTTAGCGAAGTATTTAATTGTGCTATCGCAGAACTGATTCGATTACTTTAAGCGTGTTGCGTAAATAATTAACTGGTGGGTAGTATTTTTAACCGACCAACGAAAAAGAAGGTTCTCAATTTAGCCGTATTTTTTTATGTTTACCTCATTTTTTCCGGGTGTACTGATTTTGATGATTCTTTATATTCGATGGTCTAAATTGCGAATGAGAATCCGACGGATTTTTGAGTTATCTCTTATAATATGTATTCTACATTATTAATATTCATATATGGAAGTCGGTTTTTGTTTTAGTGATAAAAATAATTATTACAAAAGATTATCTACCATTGTACGTGTAATTAATTTTTTTAATTTTGTATCACGTCCTTGTGGAGTAAGTAGAATCGAACGCCAACTTCACCTGTTTCGCTTCTTTGAACATTCTTTATACTTCTAATGCATCTCGCTGGTTTTGGGGGCTCAAAATAGGTCAAATTTGAACTCCTATAGTCCATCCCCTTTAGCATTAAGTATCTATTTCGTCAGACGTTCATCTGATATAGGGCCACATGTCCTTACCAACAAAGCATTTACCCTAAATCTAAAAGTTATAAATAGTACTTTTTCGGGATAAAAATGCCTATGTGTTATTTTAATATATAAGCTATATTACTGTAAAATTTCATCCAAACCTATTTAGTAGTTTTTGCGTGATAGAGAAACAAACATTCATTCTTACAAACTTTCGTTTCTATATTAAGATAAGACTTAGATAAATAGATATCCATGGATCACCGTCAGGTTGTTTCTACGAGAAATCGTGGATCGCAGAAACAAGGTTTGTACCTACCCGTTTAAAGTATAATAGGCGTGAAGATACGAAAAAATAAATAATTCTGTTTGATTATAAAATTCAATACATTTATTTGAAAGGTCTCTGACATCTTGTCCGCGTTATTTCTGTATTACAGTTTGTTAAAGGGGTTAACTCGATTGTGGGAGGACGCTATTCATCACTAACGAAACGAAATGCACTCAGAATTTATTTGCGTTTTACCGGGAGACAAGATGTCGACTAAAAAGCATATCAATTTAAAAACAACCATTCTTTAGCTGTTACATTTAGAGTAAGACTTTTACGCCGATTCCTTAGTTGGTATCCATTTACGTTAAAAATAAACCTATTAAACCATAGACAATATTTCTTTTTTATTTCTCCAGCACTAACCCTTTTATATTCAGCCAGATCCATTATGTTCTTTATATTGAGATAGTGGCTTAATAACTTTTTTTGATCACAATCACGTTACGGCCAAAAAAGAGGTCATCACTTTAACGCATGTTCTGACATACAGGCAATTTATTCAAAAGTGGAATTGATACAGTTAGCATCAAAAGTAATCGCATCAAAGTAAAAAGTATTATAACTTATTTTATTTTGTTAACATTATATAGTGAACCGCGCCGGCTTCGTCCGTGGTTCATAGTAAACACTTTAGTAACACTGTAGGCTACAGCCTTCCACGATGTAAGGACTATCCAACAGTAAATGGTACATCGATATGAGCGTAATTTAACACAAATATAGATTACTTGTTGCTCGCCCCGATTTCGCCCGTGGTACACAATATTTTTTATAGCCTATAGACCTTGATAAATGGACTATCCGACACAAAAGAATTTGTAAAATCGTATCAGTTCTGAGATTAACGTGGTCAAACAAACAAATTTTCCAGCTTTGTAATATTAGTATAGATATATTTGTGTATTACTAAACTAATTAAGGATTTAATAAATATTTTGCCATATTAAAATATATATTTCACAGACATATCTTGTCGCCCATTGTCACAGGCAGAAACCATGTTTCGGTCGTCCATAAATTCATACAGGCACGTTGACATGTTATGAGCGTTCTATCGAGAGTGGCAAAAAAAGAAAGAAGGAGGGGAGAAATTATGGCAGGAATAAAGTTGTATGCGATAGGGACAGGTACGCGATATTATTTTCTCGTCAAGCAAAATAATCTTGTCACAAAGTTTAAAATACCCGCGAAGAAGCCGTTCTATGGATAAAAATCAACACCTTTTATGTCACCTACAGAAAACTAAGGGATGGTGGAATTCTAGACCATTGAGTTATATATTTAAATAAAGAACATCGTTTTTGTATTTCCCAATAAAACCATGATATACCCTAGCCACTCTTTTAGCCGACCGTAGGCATCTATGACTCGATGTTGTGTACTCAACGATACATCCACACATGTACAGCTACATTAATGCATGGAAACCACAGAGTTCTATACTATTAGGAGAGACGAACAATTTTAGTAAAACAGCACTGGATTACACAGTAAAACAACACACAATGGATTGTTAATATACGCTCTTTCCATTTAAATATGTGTAAATTTATGATGAGCACCGGATTGATGATCAGTAAGATTGATTGATATAATACCGTTTCAGTTAAGGCTGCAAGATACAAGTCCATTTGGTCTGCTGCAGGATGGATAGTGTGAGGATTAGGGTAATCTTATATTATTATAAATTTTATTTTCAGGCTAAAACTTTTTTCTTTTTTGATCTTTTCTTGTTGTTATTAATTAGTTTTGATTAAAAAGAACAGAATGCTAAAAAAAATTTTTGTATGCATATACATGTCTGCTAGTGAGTATTTTCCTAGCCAGCATAGCTCTTGGACAGATGAACCGTGCGCTTATGTTTCTATGTGCATTTTATTTAATCGAAAGCTTCATCCAGTGTTTATATATTTCGTAAGTAAGTTTGATGGCAATTTAGCAGTCGTATCATAAATCATTTAGTTTTTATTATTATTATATATTTCACACAGTACACACAATATAAGACTAGCTGACGCCCGCAACTTCGTCGGCGTGTGCTTTGATTTTAATGAGAAAATACATATAAACTTATCACCACCTTAGGAGGTGAATTTCCAAAAATTCTTTCTTAGTGGATGCCTACATTATTGTAGCTATCTGCATGCCAAATTTCAGTCCGGTCAATCCAGTAGTTTGGGTTATGCGTTGATAGAACAGTCATTGCATTTTATACATAGATGTTCCGATAGTTAAACAGTAGCGGTAATCTATCTAGTAAGTGTAAAGCTCACAGATTTCATCCGCCTATGAATGAGTGAATGAGATGCCGCCACTGACCTGAGTGACCATTATTGTGAACAGGGCTACCGCACGCATTTACAATTACACGAACGCTACGTGGAATTATGTATCAAATCATAGGTGTTATTAAATCTTATTTTATATTCTATATCAAATGTGAATTGATTAAAGCCTGACTCTGATAGAACTAAATTTGAGGCACGATTCCTTTAGGCCGTTGAGGGATTTTATTGTAATTGACATGTCTGACGTTTTGCTTTGTTGATGCTAGTCAATGGCCAGTTTTATTGGAAAAAGTAATGTTAGAAACTTTTATTATTTTTTCCTTATTTATTGCTTAATATAACTTATATTAATACTAGCTGACGACCGCGACTTTGTCCGCGTGTGCTTTGTTTTTAATGAGAAAATTCCATATAAACTTCACCCCCTTAGGAATTGAATTTCTATAAATCCTTTCTTACTGCTCACTTTTTTACTGTTATTTTTTTCTTATATTTTTTTTTTTATTAAAAATAATCAACAATGTTACTGAATATCAACTTGAGTTGATACTGTCACGACCTTTTACAAAACATCATCTTAGCCCTTAAAAATAGACTATCATCACGCCGATTACAATAGAGAAGCAAGGAGAGACCACGTTTTCGTAGTCCGAAAATCTACCATCTCGATTCCAATATAAAAATTACTAGCTGCACTCCTCATCCTATATACGAATTTTTAGACATTAAAACGGCTTAAACGTAACCCATATCATTCCCTTAACTCATAAACTATCACTCTGAAGATATGTGGCTCTGTGAAAATTAAAAACTCTCTTCTACAAGAACAGTAAAATTGTCCGCGATAAAAAGTAGCCTATGGCATTGTATGGCCCTTATACTTTCCCGGGAGAAACCGTAGCCCATTACATTCCCGTAACCCATAAACAATCATTCCGTTAAAATTTCGACCCCTAGCTCTGAGAACACAAAAACGAATCTATCGCACTGGAACCTTATTTAATTGTGATAATAAGTTTCATATGACATTTTTGACCACCACCATTCCCCAAAAAAAAAGTAAGCCAACCATGAAATAAAAAAGCTTGCCATTGTCGTGTTCCGGTGTGGAGAGTGAAGTAGCCGGTACACTTATACAAGAGTTATCATCCTAGACTCAAGGTTGGCAACGCACCATTAACACCTGTGATGTATATAGGCACTGTGATCTCTTACCATCAGGAGGTCCGTCTACTTGTTTGCTTTCCTAGTTGTATTAAAAAAAACCGGCATATGAAATTACCTATTTATTAATCCAGATTATAAATTATCGCTGTGCCAAACTTCATCCAGATCCGTTCAGTTGGTCCGGCGTGATTAAGTAACAAACATCCATTTTTCGATTTTCGTATTTCATCATTAGCATGGTTTCAGCTAAATTATGTCCCTGTGTCAAACAGGCCTCCATAAAACGCCAAAACAAGCGCTCCTTAGCCTGCATTCAGCGATTTTTGACGACAATATTCCTTCTGATTTATCACATTATTTCTTATATATTTTTTATCGACTAGAAAGGCAAACAAGCGATCGAAACTTCTGATGGTAAATAACCTTATAATAGAAATTATTATTTATTATTATTATTATTATTTAATACTTTATTGCACACACATATAAAACAGATAAATAAAACAAAAAGAAGCCTAAGTACAAAGGGCGGGCTTATCTTTAATCTCTTCTAGCCAACCCAGTCAAAGGAAAAAGAAATTAATTCAGGTTTGCCAGATATCGCTTCATAGGACTTAAATATCATCAGCTAATCATGGGTATGCTAGCTGGTAAGTGTTCACTAAATTCATCTCTGACTGCCCTTTCGGGAATGAGTTGCTTAATGATATCAATAACTTAATGTCATATAGAGACTATCCACAACGGATATTGCACGAACCTTTAAATCCTACAGTTATGTCACTTCCTAATATACCACAATCGAGACGAAGAATTATTATGTGAAACAATTTTTTTTCTCACGTTAATTATGCTTATTACAACCTGAATTACAAACGTATGAATATATTAACCGGAGGTGGCCGGATTTTTCATTTACGTAAACCAGATTAAATTTCACTACACGAGCTAACTGCTAAGCTTGTTTTGCGGTTGGTTTCCGTCCGGTCTAAAAGTATTTAACAAAACCACATACATATTAATAACTATTTATCCGTTTTATAAAACTTTCTTTATCAACAATTGCTAATTAAATAAATTATAGTCTGAACAATCATAAAGATAATTAATCCATAAGACGAATAATCTGAAGGATTAATAATTCAAATGTTTTATATGAATAATCTTGAAGATAATTGATCTGGAGGGTAAATAATCCAGCAGATAAATAATGCAGATGATAAATGATTCAGGGAATAATATTTATTAAATACATGTAATTAATATTTTTTAAATAATAGAAACATAAATAAAAACACCTTATTTGGAATATGGTGTCTTCTCTACTTTTTTAAATATATCGACAAAATTTGAGATTCGCAAGTCATAACCCGTCAATTATAGATTAATTACTCTATCCCTGCAATAAATTTCACCTGAATCCGTATAGCTATTCTAGAATATTTCACTGACAAACATACAATATAATCATAGAAAAAACTCGAAACAAACTACAAATAATCAAATCCATTATCCCCGTATAATATATAAATATCGCCACGCCCGTTATCCCTGGAGGGATAAACACTTATGTGCGACTAGCACACCCACGATTATCAGATGATATTAAGTCCCATGATGTTATGG
>DVZW01000349.1:0-10946 GCA_018237805.1 Mesosemia grandis
CAGTTTTTGTCGAATACTAATACTGAAAAATAACCGTTATGGCGTCAATAGCGGCGATCTCATGATGACACTGAGGTAAGAACTAAGGACGCCCAGGGATGAAGATGGAAAGAAGCCTAGACCGGCAGCAGAAGTATTAGGAGGAGTAGGACTAAGATCCTGGTTTTCTCTCAATTCATGCAGCAAACATCAAAAGAATAAATATATTTAATACCTAGAAATAAAAAAAAAATACATTCAGGATAAGCCTGATTGCCTTTTCATCACGAAATTTTGACCTAAATATGGACCTAATAGCGCTGGACTAGAAAAACTGTCCAGTGATGGGTACGTGTTAATGATCAACCTTGGTATTATGACGGACGTTTGGGAAATCCGAGACTAAAATAGAATAATTATAATTATATTACTCAAGTAATGAAAACGATACCCTTAAAAATATTCCTTATTTACCATCATTTCGATGGATTAATAAGTGCGTTATTTAATATCGTATGTATAATCTTAAGTAGCGTTATGGAGTGTGTTTTAGGACAATCTTATTGATAAAGGCTGATACAATTGCTGAAATCTGTACGAATAAGATACACACAACTTGCATAGAGATAAGATGCAAGGTCGTTTCTCGCACAATACAAGAGGACGTCCCCAATAAAAGTATTTATATTCACACATCTAAACCGCTCCAACAATAGGAACTCCTATTGAAGAAGTTTAAATCAGATGCAAAAATAAATCAGATGAAAAATGTTAACGGTGCATTGCCAACCCAAGACAGGAATGTTACTAAAGTCTTTTGCATATCTTCGCCGTCTACTCTCTAAATTAGAACAAGAGATAGGCATGCATTGAATAACATCAATGCATGCCTATATAGAACAAAATAAGTAAAATAGCTATACCATTCCAGGCGAATAGTCGTAGAAAATTTGCACTACAATTAGTTAAAGACAGGCTAGAGAGACAGTTTGAATTCAAACAGCCTCAGGAGACGGGATGTCCTGATTTTTTAATATTTTGTTTTAATACTACGAAGGTGGCAACAAAGTGGACGGCCCACCTGATGGTAAGTGGTTACCGTAGCCTATGAACGTTTGCAACATCAGGGGCATCACAAGCGCGTTGCCGACCCTAAAGGTTTGCTAATCTAGAGGTTTTTATAAGTATCATGTTATTGATTTAATGGCTACCTTTCCCTCCAAAGATAAGCGTGGCTATACACTATCCTTCTTGTCATCCAATCGGCACGACGCTATCGATTGGATCAATTAGAATTGATCGTGTTTTGTGTGTGTAGATCAGGCACATTAGACCGTGTGTGGCGGTCGTTACAGTGACAAGGACTGTAGTCATGACAGGAATAAATAAGGTGTTGGTACCGACACGGGCGAGATATCCTTGAACTGCAAATAATATAATCACGATATCGGAGAATTGTTTTACCTTAGCTAACCTGTTACGATCTGCTTAATAGGAGGGGTATATTCATAGGTGTTGGCTATTTACACGGGGCTGTACTAGCACGAGATAACCGTGAGGATATTTATTTAATGAACGGGAAAAGGTCATAATTATATTTCTGATTGGGTCGACCAGTTTTTCCGCATATCTTCTAAGAATTTTAAAATGTTGAACAATTTATTAAAAATTGCCATTTTTACGACTAGCTGAATTCGGTAGACATTGTCCTGCCAATAAAATAATAATTATATAATTTTTTTTTATTCAACTTATCGTTTTCGCAAACACGTTTTTTCACTATATACATATTTCATAAAGATCGGTCAAGCTGTTTTTGACTTGTAACAGGACATTTGTACCGACTGACTAATATAGAAATTACATGTATGTAGCTTTCATTCGGGTAATCACTTGTTCTCATTTTACACCAAATTTCATGAACATCGGTGAAGGTGTTAATACGTTATAACAGGACATAAAGAGGCCAAATTTTCAAAAATGCTTAATTTGATGTCAATAAATCACAAAACAAATATGTATCCTAAATTCATCCAAACAAATAGGAAACATACCAAAAATGTAAAATTACGGACAGACTACAGATTTAAATAATACTATAAATGTATTAATTTATTCTTTTGCTGGCAGGCGGTTGAGGCGATATTATCAAACGTTCCGGAATGGCACCCACCGGCGATTCCTGCCCAAGGTCAGTATCTGATATAAAATATTTAGTAAATTAATAAAGATCATGCAGATTATTACCGGAGGGGTAGACATAAGTGGAACTAGTACACGCAGATCGCGCCAGTATGTACTAGCACTACCCACGACCAGCCGATGATATTTAATCCCTGATATAAAAATTGTTTTTTGTTAATTTTATAGTTGATTGTAAAATTCGTTGTATCGTCGCTATACGATTGATATGTAAAGTTATGTATCCAGTTGCCGCTCCAGAGGTCTTTATGTCAAAATATATTAAGATAATATTATTCTGAGATATTTAATATTATTGTTAGATATGTCATCATAAATTTCAAATATTTTCAATATAGAGTATGTGTTTCGTTTTAATGCACAAATATGTATTACTCATTTCGTCAATTATCGTCGGATCCGAAGACTGTTGACTCCGCCTTCAGCTAAACACGGTTTGGGAAGACAATGTTATAGAAGTTTTGATATCTACAGACCAGTACATTTTCCCGAGATAAATAGTTGTCTAAGTGTCTAAGTCTAGGTTTTGTATCTTAAAACATGATCGTCACCTGCATACACCAAAGGTGTAAATGGTGAGTTTGTAAACATGAGGCTGCTATGTTAAGTTTCTTGCGTGAGAAGTCTTCCTTACTATCCAAACCATAACATGACAACGTCGAGCACTGACCTAATTGCGGCAGGAATATGTAAGACGGTTGGGATAAACCGGACGAGTCATTGCAGAACTAGAAGTAGTCAAGATGGTGGTGACTTGTTTAAGGAAGTTAAAGGATCGGATCTTAAGAGCTGCCTTGCTGTAAGGAAATTTGACTGTTTTACACGAAGTATTAGTCCGGACACTAATAAGGAAAATAATAATAGGTTAAAATAAAAAATGAATAAATATCATCACGCCCGTTATGCCCGTAAGGGTAGGCACATGTGAAACTAGTAGACGCGAATGGCGCATGTGCTTACTAGTAATTAATACCCATGATTAGGAGTAATTGGAAAATTTTACGTTGACGTAATTATCATAAAGATCATATCGTTACGTCCATTCCTTTATAGATAAAGCAGAAGCTATGTACCCACTAACAGCACTAGAGTACCTACCCATGGTTAGCTAAGGATATTTAAGTCCCATTAAGTGACAGGGACAGGTCTGCTGTCATATCGGGCACATATTGCAATTCCGGGCAGTGAAATGTTTTCAGAAAATCTGAAAAGCTTTTTAATACATTTTTTGTTGGCGCGAGCTGGGAATTGAACTCTTCTTGTGCATCTTATTCCGACACCGGTATGGAACGAGGCGATTAATTATAAAAAGCTCATAGTTAAAGCTAGGGGCCTACAACTATAAATATAGTACCTACTGAGTAAGTCTAAAACGTAAAATAAAGATTTGCTCATTAATATCTTGCGATTCAAACTTTGAACTTTTGCCAATATAGAAATGCTAGCTGATATGACCGGGCAAAGTTTGTTTTGCCACAAAAATATTTCTAGTCATTAAACGAAACGAAATAAACTATCGTTTCTTTTAAGTTGAACCAAACAATAGATATCTTACAAAATTTTATTGAAATCGGTTCAGTGGTTTCGGAGATAGCGCAAATGAACATCGTGAAATGGGACTTTGTAATAAAGATAATGATTTAAAAAATATAAGGGTATATATTTTGAATCATCTTTTTTTTATTTTGTATGATGTACATGTACACATGTGAACGAGGTATTTATTCTCAGATTATAAATAACTTTCGATTTATAAAAGGTTATATTGTTACATTACGTGTTGGTCCCACCAGGTCCCACCAGGCAGCTCGTAAAAGTCGAGCGAAGGTTTTTCAAGTCACTAACATCGTGACTACTAGGTGGTAGAGTTCTGCGATGACTTGCTTGCCATTGTCGTGTTCCGGTGGAGAGTAAAGTATCCGGTACATTTCAACGCACCATTATCACCTGTGGTGTATATAGGCGAC
This sequence comes from Mesosemia grandis, assembly GCA_018237805.1. NCBI lineage: Eukaryota > Metazoa > Arthropoda > Insecta > Lepidoptera > Riodinidae > Mesosemia > Mesosemia grandis. The sequence goes on from DVZW01000349.1 coordinate 4,149, forward strand.
GCAGATCTCTTACCATCAGGAGGTCCGTCTGCTTGTTTGCTTTCCAAGTTGTATAAAAAAAAACCTTAACCAATTAAGGAACAAGAAATTTAACTTACTATTGTATTTTACCTTACAATTCTTGCGAATGGAATGCTTATAAGTTATGCTAAAATATTTAAATGTGCAGATAAGTTAGGTTAGTGAAATGTGAACCAGGAAACGTTTGTTACTAACGAATTACTAGTAACAGATAGGGCGTAAACGTAAGTCAGTATTAAAGGTTAAGTAATGTGAGGTTATATATAAGGTCGAGTAGGACTTCGTTTTTGTGGACGATAAAAAGTTTCTAACCAATGACATGGTTGACGTGACTACGTGACTTATTTAGCGAATCGCAAGGAAAATGTTATTTATAAATAACTGTTATTGAATCGAGTTGAATATTTTTCTGTTCAACTCGTAATATTTTCCTTATATAGAAGTGGCTCGCCCCGGCGTTGCCCGTGGTACATAGTGACATTTCTATATCCCATAGGTTCAGTAGGTTCTAAGATCAGCATTTTTAAACAAATAAACAAGCTTTTCAGCTCAATAATCTATATGAATAAAACGCAAACGTGTACTGACATGTATCAACGCACAGCCGTAGTAAATGTACACTAGCGTATCGTGTAGATAATGTACACTGGCGCCATTGGTGTGTACTAGTTTCACCTTCGCATACCCTATCGGAGATAATGGTCGTGATGATATTTTTTATTTATGTGCTAATTGCTTTTTTGTTAATAAATTTTATATCTACATGGAATTTTCAATGCTCATGTTATCTTATAGCGTTTCCGCCGTAGCCGTTGAAAATGACTAAAATATCTTAATTGTATTTTGCTATCCTATACCGATAACAAAATACGCACTAAGAAAGGATTTTCAGAAATTCAACCCCTAAGGGGGTGAAATTTATATGGCATTTTCTTAATAAAATCAAAAGACACGCGGTTGAAGTCGCGGGCGTCAGCCAGGATTAGAATAGATGTCGAAGAAGTGCTTCCACATAATATGAAAAATTGACATCAGCTTCAGATTAAGCTCTCTTTTTGTGACTCCAGTGTCTATCTTTAAATTTCACTGCGTCTAGTTTCTTAACGTTGTTTCTTAAAGTTTCTAACGTTAATCGTTGAATTTTATATCTACATGGAATTTTCAATGCTCATATTATCTTATAGCGTTTCCGCCGTAGCCGTTGAAATTTACTATCCTATACCGATCACTACAATAGCTAGCATGCGAAGTATTACGATTTTAAATGACCTACTAATAAATACTACATTACATTTATAACTACACAGTTTTTAATTAAATTAATTTAACTGTAGTTTTCCTCATTGGTACTTGGTGAAATTTCAGTTCCTCAGCGTCGCAATGTGAGGATACTTTATATATCGAAGACAGTTAGTTTTTAAAAAATAAATAAAGTGAAGTGTTATTATATCGTGTCTAGTATTTGAATATCAATTATAAATAAGAGAAATAAAAGAGGACCAAGGACGGCGTCCCTGTGGTACACCTTATTATAATTGTCTAATACTACGATTTATAAATATACTCGTAATATTTTCGATGTTTGTGATTCAACTCGTGATTGTGTTATTAGCGACCACAAACATATATTCGATTATACATACACCGTTTACAGGAACATAGTTTAGATTTACTATTACGAACATGACGATTAGAAATTATTGTTCCTGTGATTATATATTAATTTTTTTGCTTATATTTCCAGAAGAGGAGATTGAACCAGAAGACAACAGCCGGCTCCGTTGCGAGACCTTCGATATAGAGCGTCTACTCGAACATGGTGCTCACTTGATGGGTTCTGAGGGAAACGAGTACGATCTTGACGATGAATCCTTGTCAGTAGCAGGTTAGTTTTAGTTATAGAGAAGCTGATAAAATTTATATTGAGCTGTAGAAAACAAAGAGTTGCTTTGTCCTTACTTCGCGTATTTTCAATTTTTCGATATCTTAAATGGCTCTTAAATCTCTGTTTTGAATTAGGATGTTATGTTGTAACTTAGACTTCCCTGCCAATCTCCTAATGGGACCACAACCGAAGATATGTAATCAAATGAAATCTCTAGTACTTAGATTACTAAAGTAGGTACTAACGATTTCATTCACACCTACTATAGAATACGACACAAGCTTGTTGAATTTGTGTAATCTCCTATAGCGCAGACCCGGTAACAAAAGTAAAATAAGATTTGGTGTCTCTCATTATCTGAAATGAAAAATTCCTATTATTATTGAATTAATTTGCAACCTTTCCGCATTACATTTGCGAAGTACACCCAGCAACAATTGTAACCACAAAAACACACTCAGTGTGGTTATGCGGTCGCGATTCTTGGTTGTTGCATTGAGTCGCAAATTTATATGCGGAAAGGTTACAAAATATTTCAATTTCGTTTTTGAATTGTGGATTTACGCCAAGTAAAGCCTGACTCAATAAATGAATAATATTTATCCAACAACAAAAAAAAATCAAACGGGTAGTTTTTCAAACAAACTCTTCAGCTTTAAAATGTTAGTATAGATTTCAAAGTCTGCATTGACGAAACGCATAGTATGGATAAAAAATATAAAATGTTAAGCGAATTTATTATACAATAAAAGAAAAATAAGATAACACGATCGTCACACGGATGTGCCTTGAAATATTTATGAACTCGGGGTTATTAGCAGCCGGACTTGCACATAAAAACAGCTTTAGCATCTACGTGCCAGTCCGTTGTAATATATCACGTAGCTGTATTGTTTATTATGTAACAATGTGTTGAAAAAATATGTTTTTCATAAAATGTTCATCACCCCTGTTATTGTGGAAGGAAAGGTAGATGTTCAACTAGTCATGTGTCATAAGTGCATCCGCGTATAGCCAGTGGTATAACGTCGGGGATAGTGCAAAACCGCGTAACTAGCATTGGATAATTCTCTGAAAAATTATCAGACAAAAATCTGGACAATTTAAATTTTCGCGAGAAATTTCGGTTAGATTCTGATTAGCCTCCTTTGATTTTAACAATCTTTTGTTAACAAAACATAGAACACGTGTAATGTCATGTATGTAATAACTATTTTTATGCACCAAAACAAAAGGTGACTTTCATCTAATCGTCTAATATAAAAAGAATCATTGAAATCGGTTTATGATGATAATATCTAAATACATCAATTTTTGAAGTCGGTTAATAAATTTTATATGGGAACACCTCGGAAACACAAATATGTAAATCTAATACTTTTAAGTCTTAATAATTTTTTTATGGGTCCACTTCTTATTATTAAAATTGCCTTAGTATTAAAACTGTAAGTCGTTTGTTTAACCACATATTTTTGTTATATGAGAAGGCATATTTTTATTATAGGTATATAATGAGCAACAAGGAAGAAGGCATATAAAGTTGTAGAAAAATGTAGTAAATATTTTTAATAAATAAAAGTAAAGGACAAGTAGGCAAATTATTTCTTTGTGGCAAATGACAAATCATAGGACTTGATCTAACTCCTAAGTAGGCAAATTATTTCATTCGTAGCTTTGACTAACACCCAAGTGTTATTCTATTCATTATAAAATTACACCCGAGTGTTAGTCAAAGCTACGAATACATAAACACACATATAAATATTGTAATAGCTTTATTAAACATCCATATCCAGAAATACAGACATATATGTTCATCTCACAGGGGCAGTCCTGTCGAGATTTGCACCCGAGCCTCGATGATGAACGGCATAGCCGCGTATCCTAACCACTTCATAACGAGGCGGTTAGATATTTTAAAGTTACTGTAAATCTGATATAGGGTTATTTCCTTTTGTTAACAGATTTTAAAGAACGCTTAGCCAAGCAACGTCATCGTTTGAATACGCAGCTAGGATTAGGTGTGGCGTCCACATTGGGCGTGGACCTGAGTAATGTTTACTCCAATGAAGATTTATGCCCTGTAAAGACACAAATTAAAAATGAAGTTACTAGGGTAAGTTTAAATATTATTTATTAAACGTACCAATGAAAGTATGAGATAAACTTCTATGTCAGGCGGGTTCAACCCCTGCTTCGCATGTTTTTTGCTTAAAGTTTTATTAATTTTTCTTTTTTCTTAACGTAAGGTCCTAGAAATATGTAAATATTGCCTATTACCTTTCATAAGAAAACAGCTATTCATTATAAAATTACACTTCTATTTCACTTTAACTATGATTTTTAAAATCCAACCGGTTACAATGTTTGTTGCATTTTTAGACTTGCACAACTTATTGGTAGGTTCATAGGTTCGTTAAAATATTAAGAGTTAAAAGAAGACAATGCAATAAGTCAAACAAATAAAAGGTCTCACGTTGCAGATGCCAGTTCAAGAATTAGTTTTACAGCCAAGCAAACCACTTAGTTCAAGGGAAATTAATTTAGCGAAGCGAAAAGCGAGGCTAGCATTTAGCAAACAGAAATCGAGAGATTGTTCTGAAGAAGGACCTTCAGCACCACCCACTCCTCCTGTTGAACCTGAGAGGAAGAAAATAAAAATTGAACCAATAGACGAATTTGTATGTAAGTATTACTAATTTATCATAATATTATATCATCACGTCATCACACACATCTATTTCGCTTCCTCAACATTCATTATCCTCTTTTCATGTGTTTTCGTCGGTCCCAGTGACTTTTGACTCCGCTTTCGATCAAGGCGCGAATAAATTATTCAAGATAACTCAGTCGTTGTCTCCCATGGTACCGAATCCCACCCACTTTTGCATTATATATCTGTTTAGTCAGACGTTCATCTAACATTATTTCCACATGTAAAGCCCTTTCTCATTTTTACTCCAATACTTTCTTTCAGACCTGTGTGACCTTTCAGACTGTTCTTAAAGTGCTTCTCCAACTAGTGAAGGTTTGCTCAACTCCGTATATCTCTTTCCCTCTTTAGGTTAAACAAATCCGCAACACCTGCGATTCCTGTCCACTCTCGGTTGCGTAGCCAGGACTTCCTTTTCTCGCCCAATTGCCCTTTTGCCTGCTAAGAAGTTAATCTGCTTGGATAAAAAAGAAAGTTCTGAAACATCAATTTAGAAACGCTCACACCGAGATAAATGCTCTAATTACTTAACAATTGTTTTTAAGTGGAGGCGGGGCCTGCTAGCCGGTGGCCGCTGGAGGCATGGTGTGGGGCGCTACAGGCGCAGCTGTTCGGCGCTGCGTGGGAGGCTCGTCATGGCGCAGCGGGTGCGTTGCGAGAGCTGCTCTATGCGCCCATCGCCAAGTCTGCGGGCCAACGCGCAGGCTTCACTCCACAACAGGTAACTTAATTTTCGTGTTGACTTTTTCTTGGAGTTGCTTCTTCAACATTCGGTCAACGACCTACCTACCAGGCAGTTTCTAAGATGTGAGTAAAATTAAACAAGTCCCTTTGCCGTGACTTCTAGGCGGTAGGGTTCTACGATGAGTTTCACCGCGTTACTTATTCCTGCAGCAGTAACTTTGCTTGTCGTTGGCGTATTCCAGTTTCAAAAGACACCATCTCAATCATTTTACAAGGTTGGAACGCACCATTAATACTTTGATGTATATAATAATCTCTTACCATGAGGAGATCCGCCTGCTGACCTTATACGATAAAAAAGTGTTCCCAATGGTATGCTTTTTTTTATGTTATAGGAAAGCAAACAAGCAGATGGGTGGTTCTCTTGATGGTAAGAGATAACCATCGCTTCTATATACCAAAGGAATTAGTGACGCGTTGCCAACCTTATGTCTGGGATGATAACCGGATACTTTACTGTTCAAACCGGAACACGACAATGGCAAGCAACGGCATTTTTGAGACAGGAATGAGTGAGGCGGTGGTACCAATACGGGCGAGCCATCGCAGAAATACCATCTAGCAAGCTACTAAATAATACTGCTATAACATCCCTGCGACAGTTCTACGTTTTTGTTGTGTTGTTAACACCATTTTATGTATTTCTAACTGACTTAAAAAAGGAGGAGGTACTCAATTCGACTGTCGTTTTTTGTATGTACGTTACGCGATTTCTCCGTAAATTATAAATCGATTTTGATTATTCTTTTTTTTGTTTTGGTGAATAAAAGTTATTATTTGTACTATTGTAAATTCGTAGACATAATTTGACATACTCAAAAAATAACTTTATTTATTGCAGCTGGAAGAGGCCCATCAAGAATGGCTGGAAGATATGGCATTAAGATTGCTTTGTGTCCTTGCATTGGATAGATTTGGAGATTTTGTATCTGATCAGGTAAGGCTCAAATAATTTGAAAAGAATATACCAATTAATCAAACAAAGATGTCATTGTTTTATAGATGCATGGAGTTATTCAATTCTATCATTGTGTATGTATGTTTTCGCTCATTGTCTAATAAAACAGTCGCCACGTTTTAGCGGTCCCCAAATACCTGGTGATGGGTAGTGAGCCGTTATTAGCCTCCCATAGAGTAGGAATGAAAGGGCAATAAAGACAGTTGGAATATGAGCTAGCCTAGAGCCTGCTGTTAAGTAAGTATCAAGTTTACATAGACGCTTCGGCCCATCCTCTGGATAGCAATGCTTAGACGCCTTTTACAACGTCCACAGAAATGGGATGTATGGGATGGCTATATTCTAGCTTGGTAACACCCGGCCAAACCGCAATGACTCGATGTGATAATGTTAAATTTAATGTTTGAAATAAATTACATATTTATATTTCACTACGGCTTCTTGTGTCCCGTAAATAAATGTGGGGGCTTATTTTTA
>DVZW01000350.1:0-10942 GCA_018237805.1 Mesosemia grandis
TATATCTGTCAAATAATATAAATAATATGCTTGGTTTGAAGTTAGATCAGTTCGGGTAATTTGTCATAAAAATTTTCACACCTGTTGACTCATATAAGAGTTATCATATATTGGCATAGTCTTACCGGTGGCGCTATGAGATAAACTAGATCCTGGGTTCAAATCCCATGTCCGTTGAAAAAATGTTTTAATGAGTTTTTCAGGTTTTCCGATAAAACTTCACTGCCCGGGATTAGAATTTGTATCCGATATGACAACAAGCTTGCCACCTCTCACATCAAGGGACTTAGTATTATCGTAGGTATTACTAGTACACATTAGCGCTACTGGTGTGTACTTGTTACACCTCTGCCTACCTCTTTGGAAATAATGGGCGTGATGATATTTATTTTATTTATGTATGCATACAATTACATCTTACTTTAGGAATTCAACTCGATACTATGTAAATGTTTCTTAGCCATATTTCTTTACTTTAATGGGTGCGTCCATTATCTACGTGAGATGTTTAAGGGGTGAGAGAATGTAGTGAAAACGCAATAGATTTTTGTAAGAAACAAAGTTTACGAACAATTTATAATTCATTTAATAAGTTTCTCTAAAATGTAGCTAAAAACGTCGCAAAGTTGCGTATGTATGTATATATAGATATAATTAATGTATTTTAAAAAATGTCACGTGAAATTGGGACATGACATGGTTTAAATAATCTCACAAGAATGAAAGGTGGTCAAAAAGTCCCTGAAATAGTTTCACATAACTAATGGAAACTATTTCAGGGACTTTTTGACTCTCAAAGTTATTATCTCATGCTTTTTCTCTAACTGCCTGCTCGCCAAAACTTTAATAATTAGTCTTCCATCCTTTTAGAGAAATGGAACGAGCGTCACGGGTACAGCTTCAGCAACACTCGAACGGTGCTCAGCCAGGTGTCACTGGGGGAGTCCAGAGCCGACCCGCGGGGATCGATATCTACAGGACCAAGGTAGATCCCCCCAACGAGTCCATTGGGCCCACCCAAAGTTATGGGCTCAGAACTGAAACGGTTACCAGCGGGTTGGAGCGCAATTGGAAGGCTACACGGTTCGAAATAGATCAAAATAGTGCGAAGTCCTAACATGTCTTTAATAACTTGACTATCCAATATACTGAATGAGCTAGATTAGTTATCTTTATGCGAATATCAATGTATAGTTATTCACGATCGAATTCACCCAAAGAAATCTCGTACGTGATGACAGTGCCTCGGCGCGGTCATTAGCATTCCAACCAGAGAGGAAGAAATAACAGGGACAAAACATGGTAAAAAGTGAATTGGGACAGTTTTTACTGATACTACACTTGTGGAAGACTAGGGTTAAGGAAGTAGTCGCAGTGAGCTATAAAATACACAGAGAGTAACGTAAAAGTATTTCTCAATCGTCTTTTACAACACTCACGCAAAGGAAAGGGTTATCATTCTAGGCCATCATCAAACAGCGATTGAAATGATTTTTTAACATTTTAAACTGGTCACTTTATAAGAATTATTAGATATTGTTATAATATCAAATATATGTATTTTAAATGAAAATAACATAAAGCCTTAAATATACAGAACTGTAAAATTTTTACTCACATTGTTGCACTGTCCTGGTCTGGTTGGTTTGTACTTGTATAATCACGGTTTGATTATCACGGTTTTGGGGCACATAGAAAATGATATTTCGACACGATTATGAGTGTGCATAAAATTAGTGAATTTTAAAGCCTTGGAATATATACATATAATGTAAAGCAAGAATTGTTATTATTTTTGTGAGCACTGTTAATTTTTATTTATATTAGGAAATATTGATATTATAATTTTGATGAGATATCTTTTTAAGGAGGATCTGCCAATTACTTATCTCTCTTGGTTTGGATAGCTTTGATAACTAATCTATATCTTTCACTAACTATCCAAAGATGTTTTACCAAAAGTGCCTTTTAGTGTGTATTGTAATAAAATTAATGAAAAATATTAAGTTTAGCTTTTAACGTCTCAATCCGTCCTGCTTATTACTGACATGTTAAGAATTTGCCATCCAATAGTGTAAATAGATAGATATATAAATTTAATTTTAAGACGTATCTTTAGTATTATAGTCTCTATAAATACAAGTAATCAATACAATAAAAGACATACGCTTTTTAAAAAGTTGGGAATTCAGTAGGTATTTGTCATATTTGACCATAAAATCAAATATTAAAAAAATAATGGGCAACATTGCGCAATACTAGATAAACTAATATGTTAATTATTACAAATTGGAAAAACTACGCAATGTAAGTCTTCTTTTTCTGTATCCAACAAGGCCCATTAAATTAATAAAATTTCCAATTGAATGCGATGTCTGAGTATAATTAATAAAATATGTTGTAAAGAATGTCGTTACGTGTCTATGGAACGTAACCTACTAATCATATAAGTATATCCAGAGAACACAGTTATACATAGAACAAATTTTTTCTAAATTGTCTTTCTATGGGACACGGTTTCTTTGGGGTCCAATTAGTACCGACCCCAGCCACCGCAGCGCTGTCATACCGTGTTAGTTGCACATGATACATTAATGTGTTATTCAGCCGGAAACTGGAGCTAATATTTTGTATTTAAATATGTCATTCGCTGTGAGTGAAATCTATACGTCAGTAAGTTAAAACCAATTTGAATATAATATGTTATATTGCATTCATTTCGATTAATATTGAAACTCTTATAGTTTAAATATTTGTCTTCAGTTGCTTCCATTTGGAGTGAAATATTATCGTTCTATCAAATCCGATGTTCATAACGTTATATGTTTTAATAAATCACAATTTAATACCAGTATTTATTCCTTGTTCAGTAAATATTAGCTTGGTTTTATGAGCACTTTTATCTACTGACAAATATGAGATTTGCAAGTAAACAATGTTATCGCAGAAGTTTGTACCGCGCTCACTTAACACATTCCATTTAAATAAAACAACTTCTAGGAGAAGTAAATCTTATACATTCCATTTGAAGGGTCAACGTCAAGCCATCGATATTCAGATTACTTAAACCGAAGCCCTATCGATTTCGCAATGTGTGACTTTTTATTTTCTTTGGCACCTTATCTAATATAAAATATAAAATTCAAGCCTTGTGTCAGTACACTGTATCTCTTTGATACAGTGTACTGATACAGCATAATTCTTAATATACCAAAAAAAATTTAATATGTAGATAATTCTATTTGACAAAAAAAAATCAAAAGTAGTAGATATTTGACATTAAATAATTTTCTCCTTCAGAGATATGAGCGTGATTATATTTATTTTTTTATTTAATAAAACTTTTCCAAACCCGCCATAAGGATGACATTTCATGACGATTTATGACGACAGTTAATAACAAATTTTTACGATACTTAATAGGATTATGAATTTAAAGTAGATATAATTCAAATTTATCCTTATATTATTATTATTATATTATATAATAACGCTCTTTATCTCCTTATGGGTAGCCAGAGGGGCAACTAGTAGCTGAATTTCAGTCTTAGTATGTGGCATGTTAATCGCCTTGTTGGCCACAATATTCCTCAGTTAATAAAGATTTTTAGAAAACTTATTCAATAATTTTCCTAACCTGGGAACACAACCCAGGAACAGCTGGAACAGCAATCTATTCTAACCCTAGTATCACTATTCACAAATATAACGAGATATTATGCCTTATAATGATATAAATAAGAAAACGGCGTAGGTAGTTTCACGATACTTTTTTGTTATCTTAAACAATAAAGTAAATAGATAAGTATCATCACGCCCATTATCCTCGAAGGTATGCAGAGTTGAAACTAGAATCCATACACTTAGGTACGTGCCATTAATACACCCACCATTAGCATTTCATACAATAGAATATAAGTAAATAAAGTGATAGATGACCAGTTTATTGCCATTCAATCAAAGTTGTAAAGAAATGTAACCATTTTTTGCCCAATTTGGGATTTGAACCCGGGATCTCCTGCATCTTATACTGACACTGGTACCGCCATACCAACGAAGCGAAGCATAAACAATAATATCAATTATAACTTCCCAGTTTGTGTATGTAATTTATTAATTAAATAAAAATGCTTCAGGCTCAGTTTTTTCACACCTGGACTCATATTTTTTTTAGTCTTAGCTGCATTCCTAATAAGACTATTCAGCGTCATCTTTGGGTGATTCACGAGTGTTAAGCGCTCAAGCCTAATGTTTGCGAGAATCTAACTTACGGAATGTTTGGTTTTTCAATTAATTTTTAATTGATCGAATGGGATTTAAATTCAGTGTAAGTTGTAACTATCAATTACGTAATCATCATTATCATTTTTTTTTATTTTACTTTATTGAAAAAGTTTAATTTAGAATGTGAAAATAATTTAAAATTAAATTATAATTGAATTCTTTTTATGAATTTAGTAATACTATTATCACAATGTCTATATGGAAGAAATTCTGAATTAAATTATTATTATTATTATCATTCTTTTTATGAAACGTCTTAAATTCATTTTTTTTATACGAGTTACAAAACTTTGTAATATCTTAATATATTAATAGTTTTATTGCACTTGTACTGGTTCACTTCATTTATTTAGTCTAAAACCGGTTTCGCTATTTAAGGCATCCTCAGGGTTACACAACTAAATTTAGTTGTGTAGCCCTGGGGATGCGCATTAAGTTTTTCGATAATTGAAAACCACAAAGAATCAACGAATTACTTTACCTTTGTGTAAATATTTTTTTTATACACTTTTCACTTAAATTATCAGTTTATTATGAAAGTAATCTGCAGCCTAATCACAGATTAATTAAAGAAAAAAATACCTATACGATATTTATATGACAGCAATAAATCTTATATTATTCATTTTAAAACATTTCATAAGGGACATCAAAATGGCAACATTGAGAGGGCGGACCCTTCATCAATTTTAAAATATTGACCAAAGAATATTGTAATTGATGCATTTTTTACAAAGATTAGAACTAACCAATAACCAGTAAGTATAAGTTTTTTACCAATTTATTCGTTTGTATCAGTATTTATGCTATGTCTATGAAAACATTTAAATTGTGTGAACCACGGATATAAGAGAAAAAATAATGCTTTTATAAATCATGACAAGTATCAATGGTGGGTACGTAACATTTATTCGTTTATCGTGGCATGTTATTATTAACAGAATAGTGTCGATACAAAGGCTAAAACAAAAGCCGTAATGAATTTTGAAACGAGTAATAATAACTAAAAACAGCGAATATCATTCTTGCCGATATTATTGAAGCACATGTTTAATGCATGTTTTATAACATTAATCATTTCTATGATAAACTGTCATAGAATCATTAAAAGGGGGTTTTTAATGCCTTCGTCATAAAATAAAACAGGTTAGAATAAATTAAGTAACCGTTATCCTTTTACAGGTATTGGTACAATGTTAACCAATTCTCTGACTAGAATCGGTTGTGCTACGTGCAAATCAAATTATTATTTCTCTATATATCTCTGGTATGAATTGTATTGCCATATTAAATAAGAATGTTTGTAAAATAAAGTTTTATAATGGATTAATTTATTATATTTCTAAGTAATGTAAATTATTGTTTATGAATGAATATTACTCTGAAGCGTTTTGGTTATATTATTTTAAAACCTATTCTCACAAGTAATCATCTTAGCGGAAAGTTGTGGCGCCGTATAAAGTTGGGTTTGTGATTTCTCACTCTCAGCCTTCGATGTTATTTCCATTTAGTACAAAGTTTAAAGCTGTATTTACTTAACTTCACTTAACAACTAATCAGTTTTAAAACGTTCTGCCTGTATTATGGGATTTTTTTTGAATACCACTAAGCAAATCTTGACTTATCCAGTTTGACAATACTATTATTAGGTATATAACCTGCACAGTGTCCCACTGCGGGGCAACTCTGAACGGTCTTCGGCTAGATAATGCCGCGATATGTTCAATATCGCGGGCATGAAACCACAAAATTAAGCTAAAATCAGTACAGCCTAATTTCAAGATATTGACACGTAATAATTGCACTTATATGTAAAAAGTACGCTCGTTTCGACAACGGCCATGGTAACGAACGAACTTTTCGCTCATGACCACGTCCATTGTAACTTGGTCGCAACGTCGAACTTTTTATAAGTGCAATAATTACAGGCAATTGAACATTTCTTTACTTATATTAGATCTCCGATCTCTGATGTATCTCCTCGAAGGGATGGCCGAGGCTTATCTTATGGCTCTTCTACATAATCGGCGATTACAAACGATTACGCGCAAACATCCGAGCCATTTATAGAGCTCGTTTGACCATCTACTACGGACGATCATGTGGATGCTTGCAAGATGATAATGCCGATTATAATCGATCACACGAGCAACGATCATCGCGGAGAGTGTAGTACCTGCATTAGATATTAAGAGCACTGGTTGAGGTAATAGTATAACGCTTCATTTTTGTAACAGGTGCCTTGATTATTTTTTATATTTAACTGTAATAACACTCATATTATTATGCTGTGATCTCTGAAGGGGATAGGTCTTGATATGATTAGGTAAGTCCAACGTTATAAGAAAGGGCAATCTTATAATATTTCTAATTGTAGCAGCGCTGAAAAATAAATCGGTAAACTAATTATTACCCATTATTTATGGTAATGACATGGTCTATATTTCGTCATAGTTCTTCTGATGTGATTAAATTTGGTGGCACCTCTATCTCGGACGCCTTAGTGTTTTCTGAAATTAATGCCGGAGAACCCACCCGGTCTTAGCTTATTAGAGAGTCACGTTTATAGTGCGTTTCCTAAAAGACCCTTATCTATCGTGTTTAAACTGCGCTATTTACAATGTTCAATTTGATAGTTTGATAACAATTGTGTGGTAAGACGGTTTACAGGAGAGTTCAGATTAAGTGCGATAGCATGCTGTTGGAGAAATGGTCGTTCTGAGGTAGGTACAGGACGTACGGGTCATGTTTTTTTGGCTAGACAATTCGGAACTATAAGATTTACTTCAATGGCTTTTGTGGATCATGACAAAGGATAAAGCTATTGACAAAGTCGTGTGAAAGGAAAATGAACAATGGAATATTGAAGTGAAACTTCTTTGTCGACGTATGGAAGAAATTTTTTTGTATGTGTTTTAATGTAATGTTAAATTTATTATAAAAATACTTAATATATCATGAAAAAGTCACACTTTATACGTGTGTAGGTACATACACACACCCTTTTTTGTTGTAATGGATCGCGTGATGCGTGTTACACAGCGGACAAAAGTGGAACATTAAAGCGTGAAATTCATATATCATTTTGGTTTGGCGTTGACACAGCCGCCAGATATGGATGCGTGATATTGTTTCGACTTATCAAGTGATAACTTGATATGGGAGGGTAATCCGCTTCATTACGTAACATTTATTGACTATAAGGTGGACTGAATTTCCAACTCAACCCCCGGGACCGACGACCGACGATAATATATATAAATGTTTATAGATTTATTTTGTTAAGATTTTTATATTAATTCACAGTCGGTTCGATTGCCTAGTACTATTTAGTGATGATAGATGGCGATAAAATAAATAACAAAACAAAAACTATTTTAATCTTATCTTATCTTATTAATATTATAAAAACGATGTTTGTTACGCTTTCACAAAAAAACTACTGAACGGATCTGGATAAAACTTTACAGTAGTATAGGTTATACATCAGAATAAAACATAGGCTACTTTTTATCCCGGAAAAATATACAGTTCCTGTGGTTTTTGTTCGTATTTTTCACGCGAACGATGTCGCGGGCGACACCTAGTATTAAATAGTTCAACGTAGATTATGTCAAATTAACTAACAAGTATCCATCGTGAAGAAAATCATTAATAAATATAATGCAAGCACTACACTATCGACGATATAGGTACATTGATCGTGTGATCGCTTCAACTTCATTTTTACAATAAATATTGCTCATAAGATATCTAATATTACAAGTTTTGTTCCAGGGAAGTTCGACTACGATCCTGAGTTAGGGACGTGTTCTATTATTCCCGATGACAATGGACGATCGTCGAAAACGGCGTTATTCGTTATCGCCTTTATTGTTCCTGCTCTACTCATCTTTATTTGTTACGCGAGAATATTCTGGGTTGTCCACAGGTAACACGATTCATTTTAGTTTAATATAGGTTAGTATTTAATCGTAATAAATATTCATTTAGGACAAATTACACGAATTGATCCAACCCCAAACTAAGAAATTATTTGCGATATGTGTGTTAGTCAACGATCTTAATAAATAGAAATACATGTATAAATACCGTACCTAATGAAAACTGTACCGTTAATAATAAACAACCATATACTCCAAAATACAGACGCATATGTTCAAACAAATCCTGCTTAGTGGGGAATAAACCGAGTCTCGTCAATTGACGCAGTTAAACATGTACGCTTAAACCACCAAGGAGGCGTTCAAGTCCAATAAACATTAAATCCCAATTTTTTGTAGCAAAGTATACGAAAGCAGCACCAATAATACTGGATTGCACATTAAATTATATATACAACCTTCCCTAACATTTGCTATGCAGTAAGTATTAGTATAGTATTAGTGGAGACACTTCGTTGGCTGAAATTGTAAATATATTATCGTTGACAATAATATATATATCAACCAAATCTTTCACCTCATGTAGTTCTGGGTTTTGTGTGAAGAAAAGGCCTACTGCTATCCTGTCAGGCAGCTCGTAAGAGCGAACGTTAAAACGAGTCGCCATCATTGTGCCACTTTACCAAGAAAGAGTAATTCGTTACCTCTCCCGGAATTCCTATAGCAAAAATTCCATATTCACCGTGTAGAGATGTTATATTTGAAAGTAGAAAGAACTCGGTACCATGGGCGAACACGACTGTAATTTCTCATCTGTGTTACTTACGCCTTGGAAGAAGGAGTAGTCATGAGAAACCAAAACCGAAGAGAGTGCGAGAAAAGAGTTATGAACGTCAAGGAATCGAAACCGGCGTGTTTGAATTGTGATTTTTGGCGCATGGTTCTCTCTGCTTACCCCGCAAGCAACCTGGCGTGATGATATAATAATAATATTTGATAATAATCTAATCTGAATTAAAATTAATATATTAAAAATCATGGAGCAGTTCAAGTGTATTTTCCAGATGTATTAACTAAAAAATTACACAAAATGCTGACGATCCAAAAAAAACATCTTGTTCCATGTGGTGACGTCATAAAAATCAGATCAAATCAGACGATGTAAAGTTTTATATTGGAAAACAAACGGGCGGTCGGTTTTGTACTATATCAGAGTTTATGAGGCAATAAACGCCAGCCTTACGTATCTGGCAGTCGGGCGAGCCGAATAAAAAATTTACGATTCTTCCTGGATCACTTAATATAAATTTAAAATGAAAGGTGGTGTTATTGTGTTTAGTATATAGTCCTGATAAAATCCAGAACACCTTATACATCCGTTGATTTAACAAATTTGGTTAAACACTCATTTTAGTCCTGGGTGCCTTACGAAACATATCGAACTGTATTCCATACAAAGTGCGCCCTATCTTTACAATACTCTAGCAAAATGTCACTTTGAATATTTAATATGGGGAGCTGCTGCAGTAACAAACTTGAATCCATTACAAAGAACGCAGAACCTAACTGTCAAAGCACTATTACTTACCTACTACACAATTATATAGAAAAATAAAACTTTTCAACCTACGCCAATTATATGCTTACTATACATGCGTCTTCAAAATATATATATATATCTACAAAATTCATTCGATCAGATCTGAATATACCTGAAAAGTTTACTCACACAATTTGAGAAATAAATATAAACTTGTATTACCTAATGTGCGAACGAATTACGGAAAAAAAAATTATTTGATGGAGTAGCAATGTATAATAAACTACCCAATCATATAAAAATATGTAATAACATCAATTAGAAAATAATATCGCAAATAAACCGCGGTAAATAATATTCTTAGTGGCTGTATTTCTTTTATTTTGACCCTTCTAGCTCAGAACAAAGGATGCGGGAACATCAACGGACACAACACGCAAGTTCCGGAACCCTCAACAATGGCAGCGATAAGCGGTCCACCATTAAAGATACGAGGGAGATCAAAGCGCGTCGGAACGAATGGCGGATTACCAAAATGGTGCTTGCGATATTTCTCTCCTTCCTGGTGTGCTACTTGCCTATAACTATAGCGAAAGTAGCCGACAGCCATGTTCATTACCCTGGTAAGTTTAGAATCCCTATTGTTAATGTTATTCATTTGTTGATAAACGTACTTTTATTGACTATTTTAAATACCTGTTACATTCAGGATATGATTGTAAAATTTCTCACTTTTTTTGTATGGCTTTAATCTTTTGATGTCTCCAGCATTGCAAAAGCACAAACAAGGGGATCAAATATTTCGATCTTTATATCGTTTAACTTCCATAGTGTTCCATATCGCCGGTTACCTGCTGCTCTACGCGAGCGCCTGCGTGAACCCCATCATCTACGTGATAATGAACGCGCAGTACCGCGCCGCGTACGCCGCTGCGCTGTGCTGCCCTCTGCCGCGCCTACCCGGCCTCACCAGCGGTGCGTATCCCTCATCGCCGGCTTACCAGGTCAAGAAAACGGAGCGGACTTCCGCACTCGCCTCATATATCCGATCTTGAAGGTATCATCTCATCCCATTTTGCACACTTTCCATCTGCACTACTTGTTTCAGCGTTTAATTCTAATTCAAAGAACGCCTCGTTGCTCGAGTGGTAGCGTACTCACCTAACTGCGCCAATCGACGAAGCTCGAGATCGATTGACAGAGCAGACATTTGTGTGATGTATGTGATTATGTT
>DVZW01000351.1:0-10942 GCA_018237805.1 Mesosemia grandis
TACATCAGAATAACACAAAGGCTACTTTTTATCCCGTAAAAATGTATGGTTTCCCATGGGATAGCTTTGTTCCTGTTTTCCACATGAACAAAGTCGTAGGCGACACCTAGTTAGGAATAAATAAACGGTCAAATATTTGGATTTGGTGCACAAGGTTGTCGAAATGTGGGGTAGTGTATTGAGATTATAGTTGTTGTATCCATAATGTAACCAGCTTAAATTGGAAATAAAAAAATCTCATATGCTGCCCAATTCTGTTACTAAACATAGCTAAGAACCACCGTAAGGAAATTGGCTGATAGACTGAAAAAACTGCACCAAAATCTGTCCATCGGCTTGAGAGCTACAATGCCACAGACGGACAGACATACATGGATATTACAGAAACTTATACCTTTTTTGCGTTGGGGTTAAATTAGCTTAGGTGTTTTATGTGTGAAAGTGGAAAGTAAAGTGTAAATTAATTGCTTTTTACATAACTTACTTATATAAATTTAGACATATTTACTTAATAGAAAATTCCAAGATCATAACTGGGCACTGTGATTTAAGTGATTTCCACAAAATTCCAAAAAAAGATAACGCATCCATGAGATGTCCTCATTCTCCTCAAATTGAATGCTAGCTTTGCTAATAATAAACTGAGCTGTAAAAGCTTGGAATAAATTACCAGAGGATATAGTCTCGTCACAATATATATCAGTTTAAAAATAGACTAGACAAACGCCTATTTAAAAAATAAAAGAAACTGGGATCCGGGATTCAGGCTTTTATCAGTTACTTCAACTGATTGCTTGTTAAATCAATAAATATAATAATAAAAAGGATCAGAACTGTTCCATAAACATTAACAGGTGTAATGAGTTATTTTTACTCTTTTGTTTTAACTCCGTCTATTTATTTATCAACTACTTATTTTTGCTCCGCTTAATTTATAAGTGGTGATATAACAATAATAATAATAAATTATTTGTTTTACAAAAATTTGAAATAAGTTACATAGCATATTTTTGGGGGTGTGCATGTCACACCCCCATGGCATGGCATGGCATGACATGGCCGTGGCATGCATGCCACTGCATTGGAAGATTTTGAAAGTTGTCAAACAAAATAAATATTTGTCCTGAAACTTGCCTACAAAAATGTATGTACAAACACAAACAGACACTGCAGATTTATATAGTAATTCATACTGTTTTCTAATTTGTCATTTTAGGATGATATGGGACAATCGCCATCCGAAGACATTACACCAGAAATGATAGCAGCTCTCTATAGTGACAACCCTCAAGAACAAGTCATGGCAACACAAAAATTTAGAAAACTACTAAGTCGAGAACCTAATCCACTTATCGATGAAGTGATACGGGCTGGGATAGTTCCTAAATTTGTTGAATTTTTAACCAATATTTCTAATCCTACATTACAGGTAATTGGTTTTTGTTTTGTTTTTACTTAAATATCAAGTGATAATTAGAAATTGACAAAACTGCTGCGTAATCTTTATATGCATAAGATGGTTCCTACAAATTTAATCATATAATCTGTTTGCGGATTCACCAACGACGACATCTCCTTTGCTTTTCCTTTTCTTTAAACTCTAGCAGCAAATGGTTCACAATCAATTAAATGCTACGGGGTACGACTTGTTTCCGCTACATAATTGAGTACTTCTGCTTTAATTAAATTACTCGATACAGATCATGTTCTCGCGGGAGTGCCACAAGGAATTGAAAAATAGCTTTCATAAAAAAAAACAACTATAAAACACCGAATTCACTGATCTTTGCAAAAATATATCGGATTTGATAAACCGTCGCCCTGGTAGTTACTTTCATTCATATAACGAATTATCGTGACAGTTCGAAGCGGCCTGGGCGCTGACGAACATCGCGTCGGGCTCGTCGGAGCAGACCCGCGTGGTGGTGGAAGGGGGCGCAGTGGAGGTGCTAGTGGCGCTGCTGGGCGCGGGCGCGGGCGACAGCGTGCGCGAGCAGGCCGTGTGGGCGCTCGGCAACGTGGCCGGGGACTCGCCGCGCTGTCGCGACACCGTACTCGCTGCAGGCGCTCTACCGCCCTTGCTCGAGTGGGTATATACACTACACCAATAAAACTACTACAGTTGTGACCCATTCATATCTATTGTTATGCGTAAGCTTGGGTACAGGTTATAAAGCTCCTACCTATATTCTTGATTCATTCCAGTAGTGTAAGTAGTTGAATCTACCAGACACGAAAAAGACTCGGAGGCAGTCGTCAGGACTATAGACTGAAATGAAAACATAAAAATTAGTCTGAATTTCCAATTATGTTTCACGAGAGATGGAGTGGAGAACACGTGACTTGAGATGAATGGATGGTTGTTTAAAAATATACGTAATATTTTAATTATAATATTGAATAATCCGTCAGTCGGGGAAAAAAAAATATCGGCGAAATTGTTAATAAAAAAAAAAAATATTATTCGTATTTATCATTCATTTGATTGGTAACTTTAACTTAGTACTCACTGTTGTACTGCACAGTGATCTGACAAAGAAAATCAAAATGAAATAGGAATGTCACGGTTAGGGTATTGCTGACACGACTCCATAAGATTTCCCTCGGCCCAACGCGCCTATAGAAGTTGTCACTTCAATTAATTTGTTTAAATATGTGAAATAATAGGATTCATTAATTACGACACAAAGATAATGATTCCATTTTTCATATTTTACACATCCATTTCTCCGTAAGTTTTGTGAAAGGCGACTAAGGATAATTTCCAGAGGATGGCCAGAAGCATTTTTTTCAACTTCTGTCTTCCAAGAAAACGGTGACTTAGTCTCATATCTCAGTGTACTTTTTCCTACTATGGTTAGTCCCTTTCTATCTTCCTCCTGTTTCCTTGTTTAATTCCGGTGACCGTAGATCGTGGTCTATGTATGGTGCAATAGGCGAGAAAATAGGGCTAATGTTAAGCCTGTATAACATTTTTTTTATTTCAAATTTCTTTCAGGATTTTAAACAAGCATTCAAAACTTTCTATGACACGAAATGCAGTATGGACCTTGTCAAATTTATGTAGAGGCAAAAATCCCCCGACAAATTTTGAGCTGGTGGCACCAGGTGAGTTAAATTGGAGCTTCAATTGTGTCAATTATGCCATTTATATTGTAACATTGTTATTTAATAACTGAATTGAAACTCAGGCTTGTAGGCTATCAGGTAGCAATAACATGATTTGCAAATATGATCTCATGATTTGAAGTGTCAAGGTGATTATAGTTTCTTAATAAGTTCTATTATTGAAATATAAAACTTCATCAACACAATTTATCAATTTTGATGCTAGATTTTTTGGAATTAAAGTTACCCATACGGTCAGAATACGAAATCAGTTTTATTCCGAGTTAGGTAAAACGTGTTGTTTTCCTCAGTCACCCGATAAATGCTAACAGTTAAATAAAACATGTGGATATCATCTTTGTTTAATATATGAAACTTGTCACTATTATGATTGAGTTGATGCTGATATGTGGAATTCATTGCCGGTATCTTTAATCTCAACCCAAATGGGATGTTTAGTTTAGCCCGGGTATCATAGCTCCCATCTGGATGAACCAATGTCAGTGTGGATATTTAATCAAAAGTACTGTATGTTGAGATCATGGAATATTTGGTGATTACCCTTCTATCTCTTAAACACTCAATGATTTTGATGATTACCCAGTCTTCGACATATTCAGATCTTAGTGTTAGGAATTCACCCTAAATTGAAGGTAAAAATTCTAAATTTCCATTTCCTTTACCACAAACTAAATGAAGGCCTTATGAAGACTCATTTGAGAAAAAATCTCAACTATTACTTAAGCTTGTTATATGATTATTTTTTTGAAATTTTTGGGAATTATATTTTTTTAAAATTTTTAGTTTATCTAATAGAACGTGTTCGTAGCCGTATGATTTTGGCTTAGAATTTCCCTTACATGTCTTTGGGTGATAGAAAATTGGGTACACAAGCATGTATGTGTATTTTTTTATCTGTATTTTATTATGTATTTTATTACTTTTGCTCGATTTTTACAGGTATTCCTGTATTAGCGCGACTGCTTCATCACACCGATGTCGATGTATTAAGTGACGCATGTTGGGCACTATCTCATCTCTCTGATGGTCCAAATGAAAAAATACAAGCTGTCGTTGACTCTGGCGTTTGTAGAAGGCTTGTTGAATTACTTAAGTAAGCGACGTTTGTTTTAAAATATTTTTTAATGAGTCAGGAAATAGATTTTAAGCATCAGATGAAGATAAACTGAAAGGAGGAAGAGGAATTGATGCCAGATTGGGGGTCTAAATTGGTTACCCACGGGGAGGTCTAAAACCGACCCCTATTAAAAGTAGTTATTTGGAACTTAAAGATACTTTATAAGTTATGTTATGTTTTCTCCGTGTTGTTCCGGCGCTGAGCGTTGAATAGGCCAACTGCCAGCCTGCCAGGCAGCTCGGGAGAGACGAGCGAAGGTTTTACAAGTCACTATCATCGTGACTACTAAGTGGTATAGTTCTGCGATGACAACCGGATTACTACCATCGCTTTACTTATTACTGGCATTTACGCGAATACGCAAAATATTTTTAATTGCGTCAAATTATTATATTTAATTAATATTGAATTTTTTTTTAATTATGTGAAAATTTCCTATTAAATTAATGAGTGATTCAAATAATTAAACAATTTTGTATATGATAACTTTAAGGTGATGTAAATAACGGGCAAAGTAGTGAGCGTGCGAGCGAGCTTCTCGCTCCGTACGACTCTCTCTTTTTACCTTTATTTAATGAAAAGCGTCCAACCGCGTAATTCGATCATTAGATTCTAAGAACGCTAAGTCACAAAGCCATTTAGGCGAGACGAGAAATTTTGAATTTTAGACTTTTATGCCGGCACTTCACTTGGCAACGTGTACAGGAAGCTATATAGGAAGATGTACAAAAAAAACAAACACCGCAATTAGTAAAAACGCGTTTCCGGTTTTAATCACACGTAAAAACATTCGATTAAACAATTGTAAGAGTCGCGTCATCGTTTGTGATATTTGAAAATACAGCGATACTGCTCCACGAATACTCAAAGCCAAGTGAAGCGCTGCCATCAAAAGAGATCGGTGACCAGAAAACGTCCGCGCACTGATCTCCTTCCACCGTCCCGGCAGCCACGGCAACTACTCGGTGGTGTCGGCCGCGCTGCGAGCGGTCGGCAACATCGTCACGGGCAACGACGCGCAGACGCAGGCGGTGCTGGGCTGCGCCCCGCTCGGCCGCCTGCGCGCGCTGCTGGCCTCCCCCGCGGACGGGCTGCGCAAGGAGGCCTGCTGGACGCTGTCCAACGTCACGGCCGGCAACGCGCAGCAAATACAGGTGCGCCGTCGGGAACACTAATACATCTGCCCCAGCGTAAGGGGTGTGAGGCCAGAGTTACCCGTAAAAATGAGAATGCGGTGGGGGGTTATTATTATCACTAGTAAAAACATTTTTACCGAAGTAAATTTACTCGTATTTAATATGTACAAAGAAAATACACGTGATCTTGGATGGGAGAGGCTTGTAGTACTAAACCGTATAACCGGGGGGTCACGTGATTAATGGAATGTCCCTTAGAACGAGGAGGGCTTTCTTCTATGCATAGAAAGTGTCCATCAAAAGGTGTCAAATAACGATGGCGCTACAATAGCAAGATTACAAATGTTAAAGGCCGTGACAGTTGAATTATAATATTTTTTATTAGGGTGTATACTAAGCACTACCAGTGTCTACTACGAGTAAGTACTACTACTAGGGTGTATACTAAGTACTACTAGTGTGTACTAGTTTCATACTCCTCAGAGAACAGTGGGCGAGAATATATTTGATTCCTCGCAATTTGTTGATTATTATCCACACACAATCTAATATTCCAATTGCTATGCTGTCGGTAGTGAAACCTGGTGTTTTTAATGGGATTGTGTTTTGTTTTGTAGGCAGTTATCGACGGTAATATATTCCCCTGTCTAATAGACATACTGAGGAATGCCGAGTTTAAAACGAGAAAAGAAGCCGCATGGGCGATAACGAATGCGACCAGCGGAGGGACGCCTGAGCAAATTAGGTATTTCAAATTAATTTAACAATTGACGGTGTTTTATAATACATATTTAATGTTTTTTAATTTGTAAATGTCTTTATAAATTCGCAGCTAAGAAACATAACTTTTAGTAGTAGTATGTTTCTATGTCAAATAAGGCTATCAAAACCCCTGAGGAATTGTTATGTTGATAACGGGGGACCAGTGATGTGCATAATCCAATGAAACATTAAACCGTACCTGCCTTCAGCGCTATTCCCAAACCCAGGGATAACCTTAATCTTTATCCTGAAATTTAATTTTCCGCTATGCATACGAAGTTTTTTGTAGTGATCATACGAAAGTTTGAAAAGTACCCTACCTACCTTCCCTTATGCAGATCCGTATCACGCATGAATTCCATTAAGTCCCTAACAATATGAAATAATGTCTAACCTACGCAAATATCTAACTTTTGATTGCACTTGGAAAAATTACATCTGATAGTACCCATCAAGATTCATGAGCATTCGTATGTATTAAATACGCTCATAATATTATTAATATTAATTGATATTATTAATGTAATCAGGCATTATGAAACTAAATTACTTCTTAATAATTCCGCACAACATGCAAAACTACACTCTATGTACGTTTCACCTCGACACTGAGGCATCTTTAGGAGTAGACTAGCGGTTCTGGTTTTGCCCTTGCGTAAACAACGGTAATCAATTACCATTAGACGGACCGTGTTCTTGATTGCTATGTGGTTGTGGTAAAAAGTTCGAAATGTATTCGCATCTAACGGACAGATTTTAGTCGCACTAGGCGATATAGAGTGCGCGCCATTTAACCGATGTGGTAGATTCAATAAAATTGGTCGTGTCTTTGACGAAGGCCTTAGTTTTTACTTAAACGAAAATATACTGACTAATGCATGAAAAGAGTTCTATCCTCTTTGCTTACCCCGCAAGGGTCCTGGTGAGATTATATGGATATTACGCTTAGGGAAATGGTATATTATGTCCAGTTACTGACTGACTGATATTCCATGTATCTGAAGTTAGTAAATAAAAATTCTAAAATCTACAATCAGCGTTTTTGTCTTCACTTCTGCCTTCCATATCATGATTATTATTATAATATTTATAACATTTAATATGTAAAAATATATCATTACAGTTACTTAGTTGAGCAAGATTGTATACGGCCTCTATGTGACTTGCTGACATTTACCGACACAAAAACTCTCCAAGTAGCATTAAATGGACTTGACAACATTTTAAAGACGGGCCAGAAATCACATCATCGCGACAATCCTTACGCTGCTCTCATCGAAGAATGCTTTGGTAAATATATTTTATACTAAGAAAATCTAGATAAACCAAGTTCTTAATAATAGCAGCTACGAATGTTTCCATGGTTATTTCCGAAACTCATTTTTAGCATATAGATAGTCCAACATCTGTGTGGGATCAATTTCTCTAGAAATTTAACATTTAACTTTTTTTTATTTCATAGGAAAGCAATCAAGTCTGATCGGATGGCAAGAGATAACTGTCGCCAAAGGTGCTGACGATGCGAGCGACTTGCCTGAGTGTACCAGCTACTTTACTCTCCAAATCCAAACACCAAAATACCACGCACTGAAATTATTGCTACAGGAATAAGTATGGCGGTGATGAAGATAAATGTTTATTTATCGTTTATAAATGAATTTTGAACCAAAGTTGAGTTTAAGGACCAAAACATTGTTATTTACTATTTATTGTAAAATGTCAATATAACTCAGAATTATACCCTTTGTCTCATTTAAATTGAGACGTATTTGTATATACTAAAAAAAATATTACACATGGCACGATACAATATGTTTTGAATGGCATATTAAGCCATAGTATTTGATTATCGTCCTTAGGCTCTGTTAGAAGCTTTATTAGTAGTTGAAAAAATCACGGTAGATCACTAGCTTACCACTACATATGGTGGGTATGCACAGTGACTATATAACCCAGGTTCTCATCCTGGTAAGTGAGACTAGACTTTTACCCAGTTATTAGATTTCTAATCTTCTTAATCGGACCCTCTTGTCAGATGGTCGTGGTTACTCTGACGAGGTACACGGAGATATGTTTTAAGGGTCGAAGGGAGAACTTCTCCGAGGACCGCTCGCTTGGTTTTGCACTTCCATATCTGGCGGTCTGAGCTTTGGCGACTGCATTTGTGACCACGATGGATTTCTTATACATATACCTGAATCAAATGCGAAAATCGTTACCATGGGAGTCCACGATGGAATTATCTCGACCATTTGGTCTTCTTTGGTTTTCTGTGAATTAGTCAAGGGAAGAAAAACTGACATCACAATGTTTGTTACAGGTTTAGATAAAATAGAATTTCTACAATCTCACGAGAACCTGGATATATATCAGAAATCTTTTGAGATTATCGAGAATTACTTTAGCCTAGAGGGCGAGGACAGTCGTTTGGCGCCGGAAGTATCGTCCACCTCGGGCACATACGATTTCAACACGGACCAGTCAGTGCCCATGGGCGGTTACCAATTCTAATTTCTAACCAGTACATCTGACATGCTTCATTCACTTATCTGTGCAGTAAGTTACATATCCGTTTATGTATGACTAATATAACCGATACAGCCACCTATTTCATTGTTTCTTTTATTATGCTGCGTCAGTATACTTATAACTTCGAAACGGTAGGCAGAGGTTGCTTATCGTTTTGGGGATAATGGGCGTGATAATGATATTTATTTATTTATAATATAATGTGATTATTATAATGATTACACTTGATCACACTGGCCTCGATGGTGAAAATAAATAAACAAATTAATTAATAATTAATCGCTATTTGTACTAAATAAATAAATAAATCAGGACCATTAGTGAGCGTTTTTTATAATTTTATTGATGATTAGCGACCCGGTCGATTCGCACGTTATCTTTGAACATTGTGCATCGACAGTTATATTACGTCAGTACAAAATTTGCACCCGCGACATGTTATGGAAAAAGCGTTGACTCACGGAGTTTCGGAGCACGGAGTTCTTTTTTTGGTGGCGTATAATGTTAAATCTATAATATTTAAAATGTTTATTTTATTAAAACAGTGTAATGAACAATTTTGATCTATACTGAATGGCGAAGGTGACAAACCTCTTTTTTTAGATAAGGATTAATTATGAACAAAAAGAACTCGATTATAACGTAAAATTTGTAACTGAAATTTTGAATATGAATGTAGGTAGTTATTGGAGTTAACCACAGGTTAACTCACAATAACTACCTACATTCAACATCAATCGACACTTCTTTAAAACATTGGTGTATATCTGCTGGTTTATGCGGCGCACGTACATACAGACAGACAGTTTTTGAGGACTTTCATTTATAATATATATACATACAAAATATCTTTCGAAAATATCGATTTTATGTGTTTATTATGTAAGGTAGAATAGTTCTGTACCATTAAATATGTGTCAATGCAATATCAAAGAAGATTACCCTCCTTACCCGCTCCGTCTTTTAGCGGTAGCATAGACAAAGCGCGGGAAAAGTAATGAAATTATGTACTCAAGTTACATAATCTGTAAAATATTTCGTTTGGTAACTCAAGGTCCGCACAGAATACAATGGCGGATTTGATCCAGTGGTGTTCCGCCATTTGGTGACCCACCTGGGTTTGCTGTTAATTTTTAACAATACTAAATTGACATGTTCGCCTTCTCGTCAAGGATGTCGCCACACTAATACATAGATGTCGTAAAATGCGCCTAAGGGTTACTTAACAGAGGATGCGCAGCGCTGTCTTTTTTGTCCCTCAACCACAATCAATTTTTTCCCTCGTTTTATCCTTTTCTTCTCTCCCTCTTCCTTTGACTGTTAATAACGTCGTAGAGGCTCACAACTTGTCACGTCGGCGTTCCCATAGGGTGAATTCGTTGACCGTGGAAACGTAGTCTCTGCCTAACACTTTATGGGACATGAACATTCATTATTTTATCCAATGTAATCAGGTATGTATGACGCCAGTCTCCGTTATTATTACTGACTTAATCATACCTCTCCTAGAAACTGCACTTATTTCTCTCTACTAACCTCCTTCTCTTCTTGATTTATCTCTCTTCTTTTTGCTACCTAACATTCTTGAGACGGCACATACAAGCTTTGTAGTATGCTACCAGTACCAAGGTCTCTTGCTGTGGAAAGGGGTAAAGACTATTTTCTTTTGTTGCAGATGTCTGTAATTTTGGAAGCATAATTTGGCTTTTTGCGGAGTAAGCAATCTACACCAGTGTGATTATATTTGGCACCACAATGTAGTATTGTAGATCGTTAAGTTATAAACCTTAATATAACCTCGCCTCTTATTTTTGCTATTGTAGATAACATGCATTCTATATTTTGTTGTAAAAATTATTTTGTTGTCTAAAAAGCCAATCTTCATTGTGATCTTGTATGTTAAGTGACAAAGGAACATTTTAATTAGTTAAAATGATTAAAGATTGGTACCAACAAAATACGCATTTTTTCTAACATCATATATTTATTTTAGTATAATATTCTCAATAATTTATATAATATAAATGTCTAAATATAACTTGTATTTAATATAATGTAAATAATGTCAAAATACCAAATTTTAAATCCATGGCAGCTTACATAATCAATGGTATACCAATGGAGATTAGAATTACAAGAACTATCGCTGTGTTAAAGGTTCGTCAAAACGTGGTGCGACAACAGAAAGTGTAAATTTTAAAGGCCACATCATATTTTAAATAATTATCAAAATCATGTCAAAACTGCTTTAGCTCCACTTAGAAGAAAT
>DVZW01000352.1:0-10941 GCA_018237805.1 Mesosemia grandis
GGTAGGTGTCTGTTTTACTACTCCTACTAATATCTTGAATTGTCAAACTAACGCAATTTATTTATACTTTAAAGATACAGGTCAAAATGCGTTGTTATTGCACTTACTTGTGGACAGCTCGACGTTTTAACTAACTTACAATGGCCGTAGTCTCTGTTCGTTAGTGACCGCGGCATTGTAAATTGATTGAAACATACACTTTCACAGGTATGTGCGATAATTACACGTTTTATCTGTGGGTCCCAATATAGCTGAGTTTATTCCCTGTGCATTCTGAGTTCATCCCTTAGTGTCATCACGACGTCATAATGACTGTCAAACTTATTGTGAGGAAGATCAACAAAAACATTGTTCTCAAAAGTGACCGATGGAAAGTTCTAGAATGACGACGCAGCGTGGAAAACCTTACCTATAAAATGACTATTGCTTGTATTCACTTTTAACTTAAGTATTAGTCTTTGTCCTGTTGTTGTTGCACAAGTCATCAACATAGTGACTACTAAATGGTAGAGTTCTACGATGACTTGATCGGATTGGTACCACCACCTATATATTCCTACCGCGTGAGAGCTTATCATTGTAGTATTCTGATTTAAAGGGCCAGGTAGCGAGTACGCTCAGTTACTTAATAGCCAAGTGTCTAGTTTGGCAGCCCACCACAACACCTTTGAAGTCATATGAGATTAGCCAAGGTAATCGCTTACCTTGGTTGATGATTCATTTGTTGACTTTTCTATAGGATAAAAATCGCCGATCTAATGACTAACTGCACGCTAATGTTTTGATGTGAGGTTCCATGAGTGTCGTTAGAGTTATTACCTATGGGATGGGCAGCTGAGAATTTTATATTTTATAGCTTAATGCGTCTACTTTTACAGGTTTCGAGGCACAAGAATCCTTGTATCTTTTTCCTATCCAAAATCACTTCTTTTCTACCTTTTAGTCCTACCCTCTTTTTATTTCTTTCTCACTCTTGCTACGGAAACGAACGCTATGAATTTGTGAAATTTGGAAGCTTGGTTTTTGACCACCCCTTTATAGTCATTACGACGCTATGCATTTGTGAACATCGGTAAATTGGTCTCTGTCCACCCCTTTATAGTTCTACGCTATGAATTCTTGGTCTTTGCCCATCCCTTTATAGTCAGTTATATGCTATGAATTCGTGGCCCACGGATATTTTGTCTCCGGCCACCCTTGTAATCAATCCTACGCTATGAATCCGTGCACCTCGGAAGCTTGATCTCTGCCTACCCATCAATCATAGCGCAATGGATGTCAAAATATACTTTATACTTGAATTGTTAATTCCATTAATTAGTCATAAAACATATATGTTGGTTATTGTTTTTTATTACATTATAGTAACGTCATATAATTACTAAAACAGGCAATGTATGTTACAGATGTAAATTAAGACGTTCATAATAAAGATTAAATTAAATATCGTCATTAAGAAGCCGGTCATCTAATTGATTCATTATAAGAAATGATTAGAAGGTACATACATTCCCTGCTACGAGTCACGTAGGCTTTTCGTCACAAATACGCCACGTGCCAATGTATAATTACTGGAGGGTTTATGCAAAAGCGACTACATTCTAAGAAGTCCACTCAAAAAACAAATATTTCTGCTTTTATAAAAACTTTTTATTTAATAGCCTTCAACAACATACATATAAAAATTTTTTGCACAATTATGTATTGTTATTTCTGGAATCTATTTTATCGAGCTACGAAAGTCCTTCCATTCAGTCTATCTATCTTCCTAATATATATTTGAAAATACCTATTAAAACTAAATAATGAAATAAACTCCAACCGAAAAGTAACTATAACTCGATGCTATAATACTGAAAAAGAGGATCCTTCTCAATTATTAAAAAAACCCTCTTCAAACAGCAAACTAATAAAATATCTAATTAAAAAACTAACAAACGCACTAGGTTTTTGAAAGTTCCACTTGATTTGTCTGAGATGTTATCATCAGATCCCGATTTCCTTATCATGGGACTAAAATCGCCTTTCTAACAAAAAAGAATCATCAACAATATATACGGTGGAATTGAGAAACCTCCTTTTTTTAATTTGGTTAAAAATACCACTAATTAGTAATTATACATATGTATTAAAATTGTTGATTAGTATTGATTATTGTTTTTTCTAGTTTTGGATAGACATTCATCACAACATCACACATGGGACCCTGCGTGATTACATAATAATAATAGAACTTAATTCATATAACTATATCCTTTTATATGAAAATCAAGATGTGAGACCTAAATTTGGAATATTAGGAGGACGGTGCAGTTTTGGTGGAAATATAATACATGGTTAATTACTCGTGTGAAAAATAGATGCGGAATGATTAGTAAAAAAAATCAAGTACACATACATACTATATAGATGCTTTTTTGTAAGACTAAATTGACGGGTTTTAAATAAACATTTTTAACACTAAGTATATTGCGGTAATTAGTTAATTCAATTTCAGTTAGGGACCAAAATCGATTTATACGATATAGTATCGATATTCGAGATCCACCACCTTTTTTAAAAAAAATTATTTTGTCGTTTCACTGTTTGCATAAAACGTTCTAAACGACAGAGTTTGTGACGTCATTAATTGGTTTTGGCTATAATTATAGATCGAACCTTTGCAGAACATTAGGCCAGTGTGATTTTTATTAATTACTGAACCCATTATTGATAATTTATATCATAGGCGTACGTGACTAAATATAACTGTGTCAAGCTATTTTGATTAAAGGGTGAGTCTGTTAATCATAATATTAATCGTTATTTAATGTTTGCCTTGGGAGTTTGATACTGTTTTCCTTGTATCGCTACTAAGGATATTTTACGGTAGTGGCTGTTACGCTTTTTCTTAATTAACAGTACGTAGACGTTAAACTGAATTAAATTCAATAATACCACGGTTATTGTCGCCGTAGGAGTAGACAGGTATGCAACTGGTATGATATATGCCACGGACGACAATATTACAATTATTTTAATAGTAGCAATAACGGCGGCCCCATTCTTGGTACGGTTGCTTTATCCTGAACCTCCTCAGAAAAATTACACGAATTGATCTTGCCCCAAACTAAACAAATTAGTTGCATATGACATGGTTAGTCAACGATAATACTACATAGAAGTACATATCGAAATATCGAAATATATTTAATATACCCATACCCATTAACAGACATCCATGGTCATCATATCCTCGTCGATTGGCGCAGTTAGGTGTGTACGCTAACCATTCGACCAACGAGGCGGTCAAATATATTGGTGCACCTTCTTACACAATTAAACCTCCTCTTTAGATCTTTAAATTAAATTTAGTTCCAATTTGTTTTCGAGAACACAAATGATGGCAGCGAATGCTTACCATTCGGAGCGTTCAGGTTTCTCACGAGAGCGAAACATAGGCGAAATGTAGTCACCTTTTCTGTTATTATATAATAATAACTTTGAGTTATGTTTTAATTTAAATTTGAGTTATGAATGTAGATTAAGCGAAACAGGTGGCTTAAATCGTGAAGTTTGGCGCTCGGTTCTCTCTTATCTTCCAAAGGCTGGCTTGATGATATAAATAAGAATAATTTTCTTTTTTTGGTCTACTTTTATATTGCATAGCATGGCAAAGAAGCGGATGGATTTTTTGTTAGTAAGATATAACTGATCCCTATAGACACTATCGCTGACGCTGATAAGTCCAAACTCAGAAATATAATTATTATTATCATCAAGCCTATTATTGCCGAATGGGCAGGCAAAAGTACACTCATATGACACCAGTATACTCACTATTAATCGATGATATTAGAACTATAACGTAATCTTTTTACTAATTTAATAAATACGAAAGTTTGTGAATAATAATGGATGATTACTATTTTCACGTTAAACTACTGGTTGGGTCTAGAAGAAACTTCACTGTAGTATAGTTTACACGTCCGAATAACACTAATTTAACTGTTAATTTTTATCCCGGAAAAAGGTTAAGGTTCTCGTGGAATAGCTTCGTTCGTGTTTTTCGCGCAAACGAAGTCCCGCGCCTTTAAACTTTAACACCTCGATGATATAGGGGTACCAGTTTTGGTATATACAATTGAATCCAGGACGTCTTTTGGAAATGGTAATAAACTGAGGACGTCCTAGGTTTAATTCCCAAGTTGAGTAATTGATTTAATGAGTTTATTCAGATTTTCTGATTGGATAGGTGCCTGGTATGGCACACTTGCGGATTGTCATACCTGGGACTTAAATATGTGGAACATGCACAAACAAGTGGCTCGTAATTATACTGCTAGCAGGTACGTCTGCCTACCCAATAGAAAAAAGTAATGATATGTTTTTTAAGCACCATTGAATCAATTCTACTCAACATTTGCATGAACTTTAGCAATATGTAAAGTAATACATTGCCGACTGAGATATATATTTTCTTTGTCCATTGGACGTTAAATTTTTTTTGCATAGCGTACATTTCTCTGAAGACTATTTATTTAACTCGTTTAGTTGTTAGTGGAGAGATTAACGATAGCTAAAATTCTAGTATATGAACCTGGCTGTAATGTTGGAGAAAGCGGGACAATCTTATCAAAAAGTTTTGTCTGGGTAAATATTATCTGTTTCGATCTGATGTCGGGTAAAATGAGAGCTGACATACAAACACACTTTCGTTTTGACGGATACGAAATTTCATCTTGCAGATGATTAATATATGACTCAGTATAACCTTTTTATATGTATAAGTCAACACATCAAGATGCCTTTTAATTGTGCCTTTGTTTTTAATGAAAAGGAGTTTAGGTCAAGGCCTGCGAAGTCTTTTCAAAGAATTAGCTCGTTGCTCATATCATGTTACTAAATGTTACGAACTTAACACTATTGTGCTACGAAATTCTACCATCCATTTGCTGGTGACGTCATTTGCAACCAGTTTCTTTTTGATTCCCGCAGAAGTAAGAGGACCACAGACATGGATTCTTTGTATACTATAACAGGAGAGCTTGAAATGTATGATATATTTCCTAGGTGGTCTAGTTTCTGGTACTAGGACTTCCTATGCTAAAAAAGGCGAAGGTTTAATGTGAAAAGGTGGTTTTCAATCATTTCAATAATGTCTTTTTAAAAAAAAACTTTTTTTATAACAAAAATTTATCGATGTTAGTAACAGTATAAACAGAAATGTAGTTTGAGTTATTTTTTAAAGTTCTCCTACAGACTAAATACTTATGTATATAAAAATCCCGAGTCACGATGTTCGTTTGCTTTATACTCCTAAACCACTAAACCGAATTCATTTAAATTTTTTAAATATCTATTGTTTGGTCCAATTTAAAAGATATGATTGTTAATGACTAGAAATAATGTCGACTGCATAACAACATTTGCCCGGTCCGCAAGTATTAAATATATATATTCATAGCGAAAGCCGATTTTTGTTTTAGTGATTAAGGGACGATGGCTGCACATAAAGAATCATATGAACTGCGTTATGGGCTCATTTTGAACATCTGCAGCCGTAGATGTGCAGAAAAATTAAGAGGATACAAGTTACTGGCCGGTTAGATGGAAGCGAAATTTCACGCACGACCCACTAGTTTTAAAATTATGTTTAAAAATATTGAAATGTTTATCAATCGCAACCTTACTCCTAGATGTAATGAGAACACCATTGTGCATTAAATTTTGTCATTTCTACCTTGTTATTGTCATTTATGCATTGTAGTAGTTTGACACCTCTTCTACCTCGTCGTGTCGTTTTAACCGGCGTGTCAATATTTTTTCTTTTTTTTTTGAATAATGGTTGACAATATTAGTTGAGGTAGGTAAGTAAATTCATGAAATACAGACTTGTACCAATAAAATTGTATTGCCACAGCGATGTTTTGTAAATGTATATGTAAAATTTATGAATTAAAACTGACCGGAAAGTGACAATTTTGATAAAATATTCTGGAATAATAAAAAAGATCATGTCTGGCCGAGTTTGTTCAGACGTTGTCTACTTTGGACGAAATATCATAAATGTTAAGTCGCATTGTCCGAATGCTCCTGTAGGGCAAAGGGCAATGTTCAGAAGTTCAGAATAAGCTATTAATGCAGACATACGAGGTGAACGTACTTTCTCGGTTCGCCATGTATTATGCAAGAGGATGAGACCGCATCAATGACCCGAGTGAAAATGCCTGCGTTTACACTGATCAAAATATTCAATATACATCGACCCTTTCGAGAAACTGAGGGAAAATGCTGGATGCGAAAGGTCTAAAGTTCATTGTGCTGCGTTTATCAAGTTACGAGACGTCCGAATCTATTTTTACTTAGGAAGACTACAGTTTTATAAGTATTATTAAACATCAAAACAATACAAAACAAATACATGAAACCACCTCTGAAACATGATTTACCTAACAAAAAAAGACTCATTAAAATCGGTTCATAATTGGCGGAGTAATCACGAAAAATACATAACATACATACACCAAAAAACATACAGTCGAATTGAGAACCTGTTCGTTTTGGATATTGGTGGAAAATAGCATTATTTTTGCAGTAATTAAAATCTGCATTATTGTTAACTTTAATGCTATCTTTAAAATCGTATAACTTTTGCCTTGTTATGGTTGTCCGAAGCCAAATTATTGCTAAAATAGATCGATTTACAACGTGTTGGTCCAACTCTGTGAAGAATATGCCAACATCCTTTCTGCCTGGGAGTTATTCAAGAAGCGGGTGAAGGTTAAATAAGTCACCATAATCGTGAATATCAGGTAGAGTTTCGCGATAAGAGATTGAAAAAAACTCCATCGAGTATGTCTGTCATTTAAGAGAGCAGATTGGTTTTCATCCTGCAATTAAATATTGTAAGCTGCTACCTTAAGGATCATCGCAGAGATATGAGCATTTATTTGAAAAAAAGCACTTATTCGACAGAAGAGCAAAAAAGCTAGACTGCAAACCTCTTTTTTTCATTTGCAGATGCCATTTTGAAAATTTATACAGCCTATGTCATCACCAGAATTCAAACAAATCCAACGATAACTCATTTGTCAAAAACCGCCCAGCCGTTTAAGCAAAACCCCCTTTTTCCACTTCCAGGCACCATTTGGAAATTTTATATAGCCTATGTCACTATTAAAAATCTGACGAATCCAAGGACAGCTAACGTGTCAAAAACCGTCCAGACTTTCAGACTTCAGGGCGTATTAAAGAAACGGACATATATACTTACATACGCTCGAAAAACATACTTTGTACGGACGGGTAAATATATACAGTTTTAAGACAAAGGAAGGGAAATAAGTAAATATGTCTCCTGATTTTAAGAGACAAACTTCGCCTACAGACACAAAAATGGTAATGCCAACCTTGAGACTGAGATGGAAAGTCTCAGACTACCTTTCTGTTCCTACAGGAATATGACAATGAAAATCATTGAGGCAGCAGGAATAAGTAAGGTGGTGGTACCAACTGGGGTTAGTTATTGTTACCTGGTCAAACAAGTTTTTCGAAGAATGAAACTTATGTCCGATCCCGAGAGAAATCTCCGAATGAAAATCCGGACTATTAAATCTGAGCTAAATTGTTTTAAACGTAACTTGGAGACCATACACTATTTAATGTCAATATAGTATGTTATCGACTTGGATAACATACTATATTGACATTAAATCTTTTTAACTAACTTCCAAAAAAGAAGTAGGTTTCCGCTGTGTGTACCGATTTGGACGATACTTTTTTATTCAAAAGCTGGCACTGGTCAATAGGTCTCATTTATATTTAAGAAACTCTAATAATTCTGAAACATCAAACTAAAGAGTTTTCTGGTCTTATTTTATCTTACATAAAACATCGCTAATAGTGTGATGTCATAATGATATAAGCTTACGTTCAGAAATGCGCTAACAAAGGACTATGATGGAATGATTGTTATAGAAAAAAGTGATAATTAGGGGAGCCATTTAGAAATAATTGCCCATAATTATACCAACACTGTTTAATTATCGTATAAACGCTGTATTACCGGCATTAAGTGGCAAATAGTTTTTTTTACATAGATCGGAATAAACATGTGGATCTCAACGTCGCCTTATAAGAAATGGGGTGTTAGAAAGAGAAAGCTCGATTTCAGTGACTCTTAACGTCGCCTTCGTTTAAGGTGTGATTAATTTGGTCGAGTTAAGTCAGTCGTGGTCTCCCATGACACGGGTCAGTCCAATGGGCAGTCGTTCATCTGACATTCTTTCCATACACTTTGGGTGTATGTTCCACAATAGATAACAAATGTGAATAATCGGCACATCATTCCGATATTTCAGACAAACTTTCGTGCCTTCAAGCGTATTTGTCAGACTTATCAATGGAAACAGTCAAGACTTATCAATGGAAACAGTCATATGTATTCCAGCGCTGCTATAATACCGTGGTATAAAGGCAATCAGGCTTAACCTAATTGTTAAGTTTCTCACTTCATAGCTTTGCATGAAAGGTAGCGAATTAGGATATTTTTCCTACTTCTCCTAATACTTCTGTTAAATCGTTGGGAGTTCCAAAACAGCTGAGTTCATAGCTCAGTGTTATCACGATCTTGTCGCTGTTGGTTCTGGTGTACAGAAGTTACAGCGGTGGGAATGAGAGGCGGGTCATGCTGTCTAACAAAAAATGAAGTAATTATTATTTACTGGTAAGATTTGTTTTGTCATTTGTCTCTATTCGTATAATACATATAAATATAAGGTATAAAGAAGTATAAAGAGATGTAAAGAAGTATGAAGACTTTTCGTTGTTTTTAATCTCATTTGACGTTATTGTATTTTTAATCTATTTTTGCTTTTAAGATTTGACAACGCCCACTCGTATTGCGGAATGCGGATGTTTTAGTCAAATGTCTTTTCACATTTAAATAAAGAACGCTGTCATAACCATTGGTGACTTCTACCTGAGCAAGATGTCATACTGATTCAACGATTCTCAAGTCATAGTGACTTGACTAGGTGGTAGAGTTCTTCGATGATTTGTCCGCACTGGTAAAAAGAACGCCAGTAGTCAAGGTGCAGTATGACTGCCAGCGTTCTTTGACGCGTAGTCTATCACTGCTTTAATTATTCCTGCCGCAATAATGACGTTTCGATATTACTTATTATAACGGGATACTCACGATGGGATATTTATTAATGATGTCGATATTTCAACCCAGTTACATGAATCGTGGTTACGGTTAAATACATAGTCCCCGTGATCCGTGTAACTGGGATGAAATAGCGACATCAATAATAAATATCCCATCGTGAGCATCCCTTTAAAATAAGTAATCATGGTCCAGTAATAACTCATACCATATACCATAGATAGTCTATAGTTAATAATGTCAGTGTTTGTTATTGTCGTGTACTGACTTGGAGGGCAAGGTAGGAAGGTACACATACGGAAATGACTAAGTAGCAGAGTCAAAGTGTACAATGGTCCATTAAAACCTTAAGTGTCTATAAGCGACGTTTTTCTTTTAGCATCAGGAGATCCGCCTGCATGTTTGTCTTGCTATTAAAAAAAATGTCTTTTTAATCATAGTGACTCATCAAGGGAACAATTTTATACCATAGTTGTTATATAATGCAAATCATGATATAAATACTAGTACATTGTGAGAAAAAGAGTGATCACTAAGTGATTGAGGTTAAACATAGGTTAAATCGTAATTGGGCATGACAAGCAGTCAGTTCAAAATGAAACGATGTGCGTCCGCCTCACGGCTCCAGCGCGTGCTATGTAGGCGGATCACACAACGTCAACGACATACATTTAATAAAAAGGTTAAGAAACCATACTCATGTTAGAAATACGAGTTTGCTACTTATATATATTTTTACAGCACCTACAGAGTCATAAATGAATAGGATTTTGTTTGCAAATATTCAATTTTTTATCTTTAATGCTTTTTCGCAGCTATATAATGCAGAATGTGTCAAATTGCTCCCAAATTATACCAAAAGCAAATCATTCTATTAAATAGGATATTTGGACATTATAATGAGATAACAGGGTAGGGAGTTGGTGTCATTATTATGTTCGTTTAGAGGGTAAGGTATCCGGTAGTTATGAAAGGGGCATAACTTCCAACGCATGATTAATTAACCGGATTAATCTGTTTGTATAATGGTGTCATAACTGGTGGTTATATGTCCTCGTCAGGAGAGTCTCTTTGTTTGTCTCCGTGTGCAATAAATAAAATGATATTCCAACACGTAAGCGTACATTACGTCTTGGTAGAGGTAGGCTGCTGGTTTTCGTTATTAATGTTTTTTCGTCACTCATTATGAGGAGGCATTATACAACAACAATTTAGTTATACTCAAAACGAGCAAAAATATCATCCTTTGATCAAGTTGACGTTAGTCCCAAACTCATTTACACTCCAACGCGTAAGGTAGATACTAAATAATCGATTATAATTTTATAAACTTCATACCTTGTTAAAATTGTTATGAGACCGTATTAATATTTTATTATATATATTAGTATATTATAACATAGAGGCATCAATAATCGATGATTTATTTCCGATCAGTGTCAGCCATTTAAAAATGAAATCTGCATCCATTTCCAATTGCATTTCTCGGTAAATTATTTAAGGATGCACATGACTCGGGTGATTTCGATGGTAAAAGTTAATTCAGTGACTTAAGTAATATTAATTATATATGTTATATGTGTATACACCACAAATAGGACTGAAAATTAATTTGTAATAACAATAAAGTTCTGCAAAATGTAAAGGACAAATAAATGATCTTACCTCAAACTAAGCAAATTATTGCATATGACAATGTTGGTCAACGATACCAATAGAGGTCATTTAAGTATTACGTCACCAATGGGGACAGTGGAGGTCTTGCTTTGCTTATTTTTGATGACATGGAG
>DVZW01000353.1:0-10936 GCA_018237805.1 Mesosemia grandis
TCACATATTTAAGGCATCATCAGGGCTAGTACTAATACTCATGTACTATCCCTAGTGATGCCTAAAATGGGTCAATCTGGTTGGTTAACATATTAATAAACGTGAAATAGTACAAGTGACTTTATTAAGAATATCATAATACATGTTATTATAATTATTTGACGACGAATGAGAATTATATCAGACGTGTGGATCCCCATATGTTTCGAGACAATTGTCTAGACATAGTGTCATTTAGGAAGGCAAGCAACCAGATGGATTACCTGATGGTAAGAAATTACTGTCGCTTATATAAATAAAGATGTTTATGATGCGTTGCTAACCATGAAACGAGAATGTTAAAGTCTTACAGGTTAGTGTGGGCCAAACTGGAACACTACATTGACAAACTCGGACATTAATGCGGCAGGAATAAGTAAGGCGATGGCAGCAACCTGGGCGAGCCATTACAGAACTCTACCACATAGTCCCACTAGTACACCCACGATTAACCAATGATATTTCATATCTGGCACTTATCTGAACCCGGGTAGATAAGTTATTTCGCAGAAACTGAAAGTTTAGTTGTTTTAAGACACAGAACATTAGAAACTATAGACACATGCTACGGAATAAATATGGGAACCGCTGAGGAAAAACTCATTATGCTTCGAATACAAAATTCACAATTCTGTGTGTATTAGTAGTAGTCCGTTCAAATGCTACCTCTACTTAATTTCTCTGTTCTTTGTTTTAACATGTATTAATACCTGAATGGATTGCATAGGAATATTTAAATTGGCTCTCAGTTTTCGCTGCCTGATCTCACGCCTGACACAGCACTGTACTCCCAGTAGTACTCCACAGACGCATGATGATAAGCAACCTGTTCAAATATTATTCCATAATATTGTCTGATATACAGAAACAAAATTTTTATACAAATAATGACCAAAGCAACTGGCAAGAGAAAGACAACAGACAGTGCCTTGTGTGCTTCACTTCCATCCCACCAGATGATTTTCAGGATAAACTATTATTATTAGTAGTAGTGAACGTCATCGTCGTCATTAGCATTACCACAAGTGGGAGAGAATGGAAAGGATGGTAGAAAAGAACAAATCATGGTAGGAAAAAAGATGATATTAAAATACGAGACAAAATCTTCACGTCCGTTATCGCCGAAGTCATAGGTGAAACCAGTACACGTTTACGTACCACTAATATACCCCCGATTAGCTATGATTTTGTCTCATGATGTGATAGGTGGCAACCCTGTCGCCACATCGGGCACATATCCAATCCCGGGCAATTACATATTGTAAAAAAATCAAAACTAAATCATTTTTTTAATGACAGAACACTACTTTCTCAGAAGACTTAGGTTAAAAAAGTACCTTACTGGTTACTTCAAATATAAAATATACATTTGTGTATGCTCATGCTCTGGATATTAATCCTTAATTGACTTTTCCGAAGGTCATGGAAAAGTAAAGGGTAATTTAGAATTTATAACAATAATGCCACAATAATAAGTATATTATATAAGTAATAGTTATTATTATTATATATTCAAGCCAGGTCCCTTGCGAGGTAAACAGAGAGAACCGAGCGGGCGGAGATAGGGGGTCTTAGTCAGAAGAGTGCATGCCACTGCCCCTGCCAATCCTTGATAGGTAGACCCTAATTACAATAGTAATTCTGACTCGATTGCACATTGGTGAATGTATTATGATGTGGCGGCTCGAACCGAGCCATCCCCGTCGATGCGAAATCAAGTCGAAGCGGCAATTGGTATCGCCACCTATCCAACCCGAAAAGGCGAAACGAGGAGAGCTGATGTTTAAATAAGAAATGAGGTAATTATTTACCTATATACACCAACACACCGAGGTCACCATTGCGATTAGTTCTTCTCAACACAATCCCAGCAATACATAATGATATTCCTGTTAGTACTCCAACTACAAACATAACCTGCAAGCATAACATTTGCAATAATTCAACACTGAAACAAAGATGATAAAATATTTTTACAATAAATTGCCCAAGATAAATGATCAGTTGGGAGTGGGAATAAGATTGAAATGAATTCAGCCTATGGATAAGCAAACATTAAACTTAATTTTGGGGGTGCATTTTGATAATGTATGCCTATGTCACTATCACAATTTTGACGAATTCCATAACACCTCATATGTCAAAACCGTCCAGCCTTTTTTGCTGTAGGGCGTGCCAAAGGAATGGACATACATACGCTCGAAAACCATAACTGCCCTTCAGTCAGGTAAAAAAGCTTAATAAATAGACAATGGAAGTTCTGGTTGCTGCCATATACATTTATTGATATACATTTGACAAAATTAACTGTTTATAAGACCAAGTTTTATTTATATTACTTTCATTTTGAATATTTAGAAAATTAATACTGAGACTTGCTACCAAAAATGTGATACATATCTATATATCCCACTATGAGAGTATTAACTCTATTAAATTCAATTTTGAGTAGTCAGCATATGCAAATTGTGCACACACTTATTCATAATCATAAAGTCAAGTTTATTGAGAAAACAATAGTACCACATAATTTGCTTCAATGCTAACCGTAATACCAATAGAGGTTGTAATGAATCAATACTAGTCGCAATTGTCTTGCCTACTAGATTATCATCTAGAACTCTACCAAGTTCTGCAATGACTCGCCCAGATTGGTATCACCGTCTTATTTATTTCTGCCGGAATAATGCCAGTGTATACCAATGATGTTTTCTGGTATGGCGAGTAAGGTAGCCAGTAGGTATACTTACGCATGAGTCTTATCATCCCAGACTCGATGCTGGCATTGCACCATTAAAACCTATGGTATATATAGGCGACGGTTATCTCTTACCATCGTGAGAACTATCTGCTTATTTGATTTCCTACAAGATAAAAAAAAGCTAACAGTCTTAACAATTTCTCACCTGTAAAATATAATAGCATACATATTCAAATCCTGGACAATGACCACCACATGCACCAATTATTGGAACTTCAGGGCTAACTGATGGAACTGGTATAGGGGATCTGCTAACACAATGATTATTGTCTACTTCACACCTAGGCAACGAAAATGCCGAAGCGCACGGTGGAAATGTATATGTATTGGACGGCAAGGGATTAGTTGGCAACTTTGTGGCTTTTTTATAACTTGGCCATATTCCAGTATTGTAGGGAGTTTGGTACTCTGGTGAAGGAGCACCATATTCTCTAACTGGTTCACTATAGTACTGCGGCACCTTAAATTAAAAAAAAATGTTATCATTATATCATTATTAAATCATCACATCAGGTTCCTTGCCAGGTAAGCAGAGAAAACCGAGCACCTAAACATCAAAATTCAAACACTCATTTCTCTTCCTCGTCATTCATTAATCTTTTCAGTCACTCTTGTCAGTTTCTGTGACTCTTGACTCTGCCTTCTTTTAAGGTGGTCAAGATAAGTCAATTGTCTAATAAATTAACATTATTGAAACAAATAATTTCATTTTCACTAATTGTAATTTACATTCTGAGTCTAAAAATAAATAAAAATAAACCCTTGCCTCAATAAATTACAAATGCTTTTAAATCCAAAAGCAAATATATTTTAAGCTTCATAATTCAAATTTGATTTCACGAAACGTAATTTATTAAGTCGTGGACTCTAGGTTATTAATAGTTTATTTTTATTCTCATCTTCAATCGTAGGCTGAAATTGTCCAACTTGCACACTTATAGAGCAGTGCATGTAAATTCCTAATGCCGCTGAATATCCCTGACTCCATAAAAACAGATAGAAGTTTGTCGACTAAATAAGAACGATTTAACACTTTACTTACATGATAAGCATTTTCGGAGGTAGAACTATCGGTTCCGGCCACTTGATACACTGGAGGATTGATATCTTCTGCCCATGGATACTTTGCCCTCTGTTGATTAGCCGATACAAACTGTTGTTCACTCCGTGGAACTATTGTTGTTTGGTAAGGATGAACTATTCGTGGAGATAACTGTTGTTTAAACATTTTTACTTTACTACTATCAACTACAATTCTTCAAGGTATTAGATGTAATCATGTTACGTAGTAAGTATTTCTTTTCATTTTTAACAATACCGTATTTATACCTTTAGGAGAGCAGAGTTTATTAAAATGTATAATGTAAAAAATGCGTACTCCGTAAATTAAAGCTTGACTTGAGTCTTGAGCCCTGTGACAGACAGATGTCATGATTGACAAAGAAATTGCCTAGGGTTGCGTGTTGTTAAAGAAAAAAGAAATAAGAATTATCGATAAATTGTCCTTGTTGTCAATCCTAGTTTTCCAATTACAGCGAAATATTGTCCAAGGCTAGTTACTGTAATTGAATTATTTAACATTGAGCATAATGCGCTAGACGTAGAATAACGGAATAAGTTAATTTCACCCATTAGATTTATTTTAAAATAAAAAACGAAGCATTTATTTCAGCGCGTTTTTACGTAAGCCGAATGATTAAAACGCCTTAGTAACACGCTTCCTCCAGGGTTCGAATTCACAAAACTCAAAATTTCAAATATTTAAAAACATTTATATAGGAACTTCGTCCTTGACGGGTTTCCAGGCCGTACTTCTTTTAATTTTTAAATACATAAATTAAATGTTTTGAAACAAATTACAGGAATTCATCTTAACACCAAACTAAACAAATTTAATGTTATTGTATGTTATATTAGTATTATTGTTAATCAATAATACTAATACAGAGAAATACATATATAAATACAGAAATAAATTTTAATAAACACCCATACCCAGAAATACAGATATTTATGTCGATAACCAAATTTTTGCTTCGTCTATACCGTTCGAACCCGAGCCTTGGCGCAGTTTTCTTCGTATTATTATATACGAAAAAACGCAAATATTTATACGAAACTAAAGTTTTTAATTTTCTTTGATAAATGTGCACGTTGTTATAATATGCGAGAGTACACGTTGCTACGGCAGCTGC
Organism: Mesosemia grandis; assembly: GCA_018237805.1. Classification (NCBI taxonomy): domain Eukaryota; kingdom Metazoa; phylum Arthropoda; class Insecta; order Lepidoptera; family Riodinidae; genus Mesosemia; species Mesosemia grandis. Next base: position 4,996 of record DVZW01000353.1, read on the forward strand.
TAGTTGAACGTCCATACAATATGTGCGCTAGGTGCCGGCTTCCCTGAGCGAATGAGCTCCTGTCGAGGTTGGACGAGTGTGTAGTGACGCACTTCGGACTTCAGTCAATTTCGAATACATCGCCGAGGAATCCCGCGAGTAGTGTGGAGGAGGCATAAAGTTTAATCCAGATTCATCTAATAGTTTTTGCGTGAAAGAGTAACAAACATCCATCCGTACAAACTGTTGCATATTAGTAAGACTAGTAAGATTACTAAGACGAACGGTTCGAACACCGACTCCTCAAGTTTTCTAATAACCCACCGATTACATAGATATAATTATAAATTATTGGTTAATAACGGTTTTACATTGTTATGCCAAATGTAATTAAATTCATTATCTTGCGCTAGGTATCGTTCAATCCATGGAAATTAAAATTACGACAAGGAGGGTAATATATGGACGAACAGTCAAAAAAGTATCTGCAGTAACCAGCAAACAACGGTTCCAAATTTCTGTAGAGTGGTACTAACAGAATAGCAAGTTATAAAAAATGCCGTGGTCTTTAAAGTTTACACTCTTGCTATTGTAGTGCCATCTTTATTTGACTCTTTTTGACATACACTGTTCTAATCTAGTATTGTTCTAAAGCGCATTAGCGTCATATTGTTCAACGTTGAATGTTTCAACTACAGCAACGCTTCGCACAATCGAGCATTCTCAAGTTTCAATAGTACTAATTCACATTCCAAATAAGCATCAGCACAATTCGGCATTGAGCGCCACTGAGTCGCATTATGCTCTGTAATTGGAAAACTACCAATAATGCCTTTCTCTCTGGTCAGAAAACATTTGTATAATATATAAAATTAATCCCAAATCATAATAATGAAATTGAGTACAAAATAAACTACTGAAATTTAACGCAATCAATAAAATTACAAAAAAAAACATTAAATTCACAAAATTTTAAATGATATCAATAATTTTAAATAAAGAATCGAATTTATTATTTTATGTCATAGAAATTTAAAATTTAAATTCCATAACTATTGTAACAATGTCATCGATATTACTGGAGATTCGATATATCGTTGAAGTAAGATTTATGAATAGTTACCCCTTACCGGTTTTAGTGTACTCTTTGGTTACCGATTACCGATTTAAGAAAATAGAAGTGAGAAATTAAGAAGCAACAATGTTTTATTATTTATTATTTTCAATTAAAAATCTGAATTACATACCACTTTGTTAGGTTAATAATAAGTTTTGTAACTTACACGTGATGGAATTCTTAGTAAAAAATAAAACATGAAGTTTTTAGTTTATTAACAGTTGATGGTTATAAATTTACATTGAATCAATCATAAAAGCTAAGGTTGTTAACGGAATCATGAAGATGGACCGTACGATCAACTCTTTAGAAGACTTAGATAATATGGCTTCCTGCTTCTGCCGAGATTTTATTAGAGGTAGCTGTAGCCGAGAAAACTGTCGATACAAGCACGCAATTCCACCAATACCTTTTTTAAAAGAATTATTTCGTTTTTGCCACGACTTTCAAAACAAAGGATGTTTTAGGATTAATTGTAAGTTCCTACATAGTACTGTAGAAGACGAAGAGCATTTCTATGTAACTGGGATATTCCCAAGAGATCCACGGAATGTTCCAACTATTTGTCAAGCCTTTGTTCATGGATCATGTACTAGTTCAGAGTGTAGATTTTTACATCCACGTGACTTGCCTAATAAAGAAATACACAGTTTATGCCACATTCCCTCGTCCATATACAATAGACCACCACCTCATATAAGGAGTGACGATTCTCCTCCAGATGCAAAATTTAGAAGATTTGCATTTGAAGATTCCATACTTGATAAACAAGCCATTGTGTCTACCAATACATGCCCCAATTGTGAAAGTCTAGATCATAAGAATAAGTTACTGCATGAAAATATTAGTGTTTTGTTGACTAAAGTAGCAGATCTCACTGCGAAAAATGTTCAATTAACTTCAATGAATGAGTTTTTACTAGAACAAACTGCCTCCATGAGGAGTGACCACTCCTGTGTAATAACATCACGGCATGGTACCTCTGCTCCTGTGTCTTTAGCTACTGTTAGTGTCACTCCAGTTGTTAGTTTGGCTGGAGCTCTGCCAGCCCTTGTTCCTGCTGCAGCTACACCCAACCTCGCTCTAGGGCCAGCGGCATCAAGAGCTCAGATTTTAACGCCAGCACCACAAATACTCACAGTTAGCACAACTCAGCAACTGGTTGGGAATTCTGGAGCATTAATAGTAACCAGTGCAGGAGCACAGCAACTTATGCAAGTTAGTGACTCGGGTACATTAATGGGAGGTGGACAAACTGTAGTTGCAGTAACCCCTGCACAACTTACCCTAGCACCTCAAGCTCAACAGCTAATGAGTAATGGACCTCAAACTGCAGTACAGCAATTAGTTCAAACTTCTGCACTACAACCACAGCTTGCATCTCAGCATCAAGCCTCTCGATATGCAGCTGCGCAACAATCAGTGCAACATTTAGCAGCCCAGCAATCTGCTCAGCATTTAGCTGCTCAGCAATCTGCACAGCATCAGGTACAACAATCGGCACAGCATCTTGCAGCAGCTCAACAATCTGCCCAGCAACTAGCTGCGGCAGCTCAACAGTCAGCACAGCAAATTTTAGCCCAGCAATCAGCACAGCAGTTGGCAGCACAACAATCTGCCCAGCAGCAGCTTGTACCATCCGCTCAGCAATTAGTTCACCAAACTTCAACTCAACAAATTACTATATCAAGCACTAGTCAGCCTATGGCATTGCCCAACTCTCAGGCACAGTCATTAACATTCCCAATTATATCTCAAAGTATATTGCCACATTAACAGTTTAGAAAACATTCTAAAGACCTCAAAATTGCAGTTATTTGAACATATTTGTTGGTCTTGTTTTAGTGACGAATATAGATTTTAAGTTCTAGGAAACAAAGTATGTAAGTAAGTTCATAATATTAGATAGAACTCTAAATGTAATGAAAATGTATTGCATATTAATTTAATTATTTATGTTTTGTACTCAAGCAGTTGAACTAAGTTACATTTTTTTCGTCACAAATGTGTATAAGAAGGTTGTATTGATAAATATTAATTGCCTGTCTAAGCAAACTACCATAATCATAAATGGGTTGATGCCAATTGAAATAATACCCGATACAAACATAAGCAACTTTATTAAAGTCACATGTAAATGATTTTTAATGAGTCTAACAAATTTTTTTTCATTTTTGTTCTTGTGCATTTCCTGATGGTAACAGATAACCGTCGCTTATATACACCAAAGGGTGCATTGCCGACCTTGAGCTTAGGATGATAAGACATGCGTAAGTGTACCGGCTACTTTTCTCTACCAACCGGCACAAAACAATGACAGGAATTAGTAAGAAAGTGATATCAATCCAGACAACTCATCACCGAACTCTACTACTTAGTAAAACTTGTATTCTTTTTATATGTATCAGAAAAGTAATACTAAGGAAGGTGTCATATTTTCTTGCATGGATTTAATAGCTGATAGGATTTCACATAAGACAAACAAACACAAAATATTTCATTGTACTTGTGATCCCTGAACTGAGTAGGATGTCATGTCTAAGCTAACACTTTGTGTATGGAAACTCTATAGTCTTTCCAAGATAAGAAAAAAGTGACAGCATCATTCGCGATTCACGCTATTATAATAACCAACCAATTACAAAGCAACAGTTTATGGCTAATATTAAATTATAGCTATTGATTTCAAAAGATGTGATCTCGGATGATTAAGTCACTATTTCCTTATCTTGGACAGTTTCTATGTGATGTGTGATGTGTATATGAATATAATTATACAAGACTAAATTTACACCTCCAATTTTGTTACCAAACAATGCTGAGAACCACCACATGGTTTTTGAATAATAAAAACTTCATTGAAATTGGTTAATCCCTATAAGAGTTATGATGCCTTAGACAGACAAACATTGATGTCAAACTTATAACACCTCGCATTTGCATCCGAGGTCTGTTAACAGAAATCGCCAGTGTGATTTATCAAAAATTCTCTCATGGTATTGTTAATAAAATCACTTGTACTATTTGCCTTTTATTAATTTATTAGCGAAAAACATTTCACGATTTTAGGTAAGAAATTAATAAATGTGAAATAGTACAAGTGATTTTATTAACAATATCATAACAAATTTCACTAAAATGCAAGTTTCAATACACATAGAAAGAAGTGGCAATACTATAAAAGATTTAGCTAATTACATTAGTTACTGAGCTGCTTGTTTATAAAATAACAAAAACAATGAAATGTTTAAATCATAAGAACAATAAAAAAATATCACAAGTGTGTAAGTTTTTACATTGATCTGGGTAAATACTAATCCGGTTTCTTTGCATCTTAAAAAAGTATGATGTTGAATGAAGCTTAGTTTAAATGTAGTTAAGCAATAATTGTATGATACATGTTCAATTATTCATTTTAAACTGTTATTTCTAGAAGCTATGTTATCAATAGTTTAATTGAAAAATAAAATGAACTTCAGCGATTTAAATGTTTCAAGCATACATGTGTGGTTTTATATGAATAACATAAATTTAACATAACTCTGCTTGGCTATTATATAGTACGTAATTTATTTTGTATAAATAAAAAAGTATTTTTAATTGTAATATTTATTTTATACATCAGAAATAGGTGTTCCTATTTTTGTTTATTATAACAATCATTGTTATAAACATATTTTAGCAATTTTCCTTGAATGCCTAATACTACATTTCCCATGTAATCAAATGCTATTGCAGTCACTTTTCCTGGTATATTTTTCACTAATTTCAGAGGGCCCGTATCGTTTTCATGTATGTATGCCAAAGTTTCACTAGCTACAAATACATTTTCTTTGTTAAAAGATATTTGTGCATAACCCTCATAAGAAACATTACCTATAAAAGTAGATCTTGAAGAATTTGTTTTAAGAACAAACAGTTTTTCTTCCTTAATATAGTAAAAGTTATTTTTTTCATCAACGGCCATCTCATTCAGAGCTTCCATGCTTCGGAATCGTATTTTTTTGTCTCCAACTAAAAGATACAGCTCTTCAATACCATCTGGGCTTTCAGTTATATATTTATTGCCGTTACTGTCTACAAATATCATGTTCAGTTTTAAGTCTGGCGGTGATACTAAAGTGGCCTCAGCTGCTTCATAATTATAAACATAAATTCCACGACTTGTCCCAAAATATACTTTGGCTTTCTTTTTGTCAATTGCAATTGAGTAGCTTTGGCCCTGTGGTAATCCTTATAAGAAGAAAGATTACTTATTATTAAGAATATGTATTTGATCTCTCGAGTCTCAACTATTTTTGTAATAGCAATCCAACATTGTGGAACATAAATAAGTTGATAAAATGAATATGGTGCATACTTATGCACTATATTAATTTTATATTAATATACTAATATCCAGTGCTAGAATACACTTACGTGGCACTAATACATCCAGGATTAGCCGATGATATTTAAGCCTTATGATGTGATGTTACAATTTGCCCGACCTGGTAATTGAACCCAGGACTTCGTGCGTCAATATCAACATCGATACCGCTAGACCAACGAGGCGATTAAATTAAAAACAGTATGTGCTATATACCTTTTAACAGTGTCATCACGAAGTTATCAATAATAAAATGCACCTATCTATTATCCCGCCAAGTCCCAGGTTGTGTTTCGATTTGTAAAATAACCAAGCGGATGTACTTACGCAAGACGCTTAACATCCTAGCCTCAAGATTGCTGACGCATCATCACCATTGATGGCTGTTGGCGGCGGTTATCTCTTTCCATCAGATCAGCCTTGCCATCACATGCTATATAAAAATGAAATATGTCCCCCTTAGACGGTAACACCGG
>DVZW01000354.1:0-10933 GCA_018237805.1 Mesosemia grandis
CATTTGCGGGCGCAATTTTGAATATTTATATAGCCTACGTCACTACCACAATTCTGAAGAATCCATTGGTACATAACATGTCAAAAACCGTTCAACCATATATATTACAAACATACATAAACTCGAATAACATAACTCCCCTTCAGTCGGATAAATGTAGCCTGTTATTCCTTAATACATCAGCTATCTGCCAGTGAAAGTCCCGTTAAAATCGTCCCAGCCATTCCGCCGAGATTTGCCGTAACAAACAGACCGACAGATAAAAATTGTAAAAAAATTTGGAATATATACCGTGTATACATACATATGCATATCAGTAATCTTAGAATAGTATGACCATAGATTGCGGATTTCCTCCCATATGCTTCCATTGTCTTATTCATTTACGACCATGATTGTTTAAATATTCAAAAGTACTACAATATTTACGCTTAAAAGTGAATAATGAGTACTTAAAGTCTCTTGACAACGTGACCACGTTATTAACCATCACTTCACTTATACGCCAGTCGTGTTTTAAATTCATATCAGTCCGAAAATACGTCATAATTTATAATAAATATGCAGACATTTTGATTAAACCATTATTATTGTTTAGGATAAAATGGCGGCATGAAGGTGCTTCTGTCAAATTTAGCTATTTGTATGTAATAGATACTGTATTCGATCAAATTTAGTTTGAAATTATTACGTAATAAGATCGAAATTCGATCACATACCTAATTAAAAGAATACGCCCTCGTTAATTATCATAAAATTTCATCAGTATTCGAGTTTATTACAACATTAGTTTTATCGAACACAGAAATTATTTAACTAATAGAGTATTGGTAAAAGTTGATAAATATTAATATGTTATCAAAATTATTTCATTACGCAATTGGATAAAATATATAGTAAAAAATAATATATAGAATAATATGTACAAACATAAAAAAAAAACGACATTACAAATATATACTAGCTGACGCCCGCAAATACGTTCGCGTAAAAACGTTTTTGTAGCCTAAAGTTTGCATCAAAATCCGTTTCATGTTCTCGTTATACGCGGCCAAATTAACAGACAAAAAATCTAAAAACAGAAGGTTTTCTGTTATCTATTCTAAGTATCCACAGCAATTTTTTTTTCGAATAACCTCCATATATCTTTCGACCCTCTTTAGCTTTATTATATGTTTAAATAATATTATCACGATGTATAATATACATTATATAAACATGATGCGCATGATACTGGACACGGGTAATCAGATGTGTCTGAATAATAACTTAAAGACAACGAAGTTAAATATCATCATTGTGCATATCTTCAGGACTCGAACCAAACGCGGGCAATTAAATTTTAAAGAAAAACTTAAAAATGGAATATAAATTCAGCCCAGGAATTGAACCCGCGACCTGTTGTAGCCTATAGATCTAAACTATTAGACCATGCATGAAATACTTACCATAACATGAGCAATTGTAAATGTAATGCCATATTTATTACGTTCGACTGATAATGTCTTTTATATAAATTTCTGTACTAGATAAAGAGGTATCTACAATGTTGTGTTAGTATTGAAATCAAATTATTTCAGTGTGAGAGAATACTGAAATAGCTAGAAGTCAACACTACTTAAGATTACAGGCAGGTTCCAATAATTCGATAAGTTTGTTTGAAAAGTACTAAGTGGAAAAGTCGGATCTACAAAGGCGAATAGCTTTAGTTTAATACTGTTTAAAACCAGGGCATTGTCTTTGCCAATAGGAAGTAGTACACTTCTTTACTTGACTTATCATCACGCTTTTGTCCCATATAGCCTACTTACATCCAACCTTAGACAAAGTTGTGTGCTCTTATGTGATTATAGCACTTGAAACAGGGCTGACATAAACATTTAAATATTAATACAAGCGGCGTATTAGCATGTGCTAGATAAAAGTTTTAAACACTGAAAGAAATATTAAAATTTTCCTTAACAAAAATTTTCTTTGATTGCGTCTTTCCTGATCTTACATACATATGCCAAACTTTGACACACAACACAAAAATAAAAATTAAACTAGTAGCATGCCAGGTAGCAATGGATACTAGTGTATAAATCTTGAAGTGTAAACTTACACTTGAAATACGTATACTAAAAGTGTATAAATCAACAATTAGGTGACTATAGGTCTTTTCCACGGATGAATAAATTGTTTAATTGATCGATTAAGCTAAAGAGATGCTGCTTCTATGGATAATAATATCCAGTCTGTTTTGTTGCCTTAACGTCAAACTAACGATGTCACCCTTTGCTTAGTAAAGATCATATGATATTTTTAACCGAACATCACAATACGAAACCTATAAGCTTTAGCTTATATCATGCGAAGCACGAACGAGGCGCGATAACCATTACAGACACGTGACACCGACTCCAATCCGTTCGCTAGGCGCCACCTTTGGGGATTCATATACCTGCGTGAAGTGTAGAAGGATTAAACTGTATTTTACGAAGGTAATAAACCTTCCCCTGTAAAAATATTAAAATACGACCCTCGTAAACTCTTAAATTCTATTAAAATATTAACATAACGTGTGTACTTTTATTTTAGGAGTATAATAAAGTGTCTCCCATTCGTTTAAAATTTATGTTTCGGGGATAAACTGAATAATTAACGTGGCAATACTTTTTAATATTTTTTTTTGTTAGCGTTAATTAAAATGTTTCCGGCGTGTCAAATTGTAATTTTACATAAATAAGTGTAGGATGGTTATGAACATTATGAGAGTAAAATCATTAAACATATTTTCGGAACTCGGGATCGAGTCCAGTATCAGGCGCGTCTGTTTCTTACCATGTTTTATGCATAAGAAGGCAAAGACAAAGAAAAATCTTCTGATAGTCAGATTTGTCGCCTATTGACACCAAAGGAGTTAATTTTTCCAAATTTGCAACTGGGTGTTTAAGTCTCTAGCGTAATTTCACTAGCTACCTAGCTACTGCAGTATCCTGCAAACCGGAGTTCAATAATAGCGAGCACTAAGGTTATAGCCGCAGGAGTATTCATACGAGGGTATGTCGCCGATATTAATCCGAGCGAGACATCGCAGGACGTTAAAGCACAAAACTCATAAACGCGTATCGGCACTGCATTGTCGAGGTCAGCAGCGCTGCCTGCCGCTACATAGAATTTTGCGCACCCTCCATTGTTATAACGTCACACTTGTTGACAACAACTTTAGTTTTATTGTCATTCTACAGTACTGTAGTGGAACGTTTTGCTTTGCGGCACTTCAACGCCACGCTCTTCCTCACGATTAGTTGCGACACAGCGCCGCAACGCGTTTATGTGTTTTGGCCCTTACCTAACCTAAACTAACCAACAAGGTGACCAATTTAGTTTTACCTACTACATACTTATGTAGTAAGTGAAATAAAAGAGTAAATACGCATTATTGATGCAATTCGCTTTCGTAACTGTGATGTTATGGAATGTAGGACAACCGGGCGTCCTTAGTGACCCTCAGGTAAACTTCAGCTAATTACCTAATGTTCTTTTACTGCTAAAGAGAAAGTGACTCTTTATCTCAAAAAGTCGTACATATTTGATTGCTTCGTATAAAACCCTGAATTGTTAAATAATGGTAAATATTTTTTCAGGCCCTAAAAGAAGGAACAATGATTAGAATTTTCATCGTCGGCACTCGGTGTTGTTCAATTGTTAATTATTTTTTTGATTGAATCATGCGTCTTTTGCAGTTCACATTTCAAAGACGAAATTGAATTATTTTGCACCAATTCCGCATATAACGTGCGACGCAGTATAACCATCAATAATTGCTACCGCAAAACCACACAAAAACATGTGCGCTCGTCATATCCACACCAAGGCATCCTTAGGTGTTGACTGTACACCACGAAAGCAGAGTACAAAGACCTTGTAAAAAAAATGCTAAGGATTAGCTGCTTCTTATACCTCATATAACATTGTACAACTAATTACAAAGAAAACATTAAAGATAAGCCTGCAGAGTTTCTTTCGCCTGGACTTCTCATTAAGTGATCAATTTTACGATCCGGTAGTAAATTACAAAAGAACACGTGAACATAAGCCTTCTTCTTTTCATCTTTTCTTAGTAATTGAGAGTTTCCGAACTGGTAGTAAATTTTGAACAATAGTTTTAGACTAAATACGAAAAATAAAACAATAAACACTACTTTACAAGTTGATAAAATTTTGCAACGGCTCTCCTGGATTAGAACTACCGTCTTACCTATTCTAGTCGCAATGACGTTTGCTTGTCATTGTCTGTTTCGGTTGGCAGGACAAGGTAGCCGGTGCACTTACGCATGACTATATATCTCAGTCAAGGTTGGTTCTCTCCCCTGGCGTAAATGAACTCGGGTATCTCTTGCCTGATTAGTAAAACACTTTTATGATTACTTAAGTTTTAGTTATTAATAAAGGGTTGACGAAAGAGTCTACAGTGATGATTATCTCGTATTAACAACTCCGTGTTGGTCCGGGCTTCGTTTGTAGGATAACTGCTTTCCTGTTACGCAGCTAGAAAAAGGCGAGCGAAGGTATTTCAAGCCTCTGACATCGTAGCTACTAGGTGGTGTAGTTCTGCAATGACTCGCCAGAGTCATATCATCCGGCAAGGCACCATTAACAACTGGTGTTAATAGGCTACAGTTATTTCTTATCATCAGGAGATCCAACTGCTCGTTTGTTCTCCAATACTATAAAAAAATATCAGAAGATTCGTCAAATTATTTACCTTTTTATGCAATAATACTTGAGGTATTATTGCATAGCAAGGTAAATAATTTTTATTTACGCCCTTGTTAGCATATAGGTCCCGGTGTCTTATAAGATGCACGAAGCCCTGGTTTCTATTACCAAGTCGAACGAAAAAGGGTTAAAAAGTTTAAATTTTCTGAAAACTTAACTGCTCACAATTGCTTGACTTGCCACTAGTCACATCAAGACACAACAACCGAGGAAACAACTACCACTAGTGTGTAGTAGTTTCATATTTGCCTACCCCTACGGGGATAATGGGGTTGATGATATTTATTTATTTTTAACAAAATCTATTCATACGTAAATTGAAAGTTCCGTAAGATCAGATATGTGATATATGAAAGATACACAAATGGATTGTCTCAATGCGTTCTCTTAGGTTAAGGATCCCATGTGCATTATCTTTGCCAAGAATCCTAATGAAATATTATCATATAAATTATCACGCCTGATAAAATATTTGTCTCTGGATTATGTCTCTATAAAGCTAGGAATGTACTTAGATAAAGACTATATAATATATGACAGCAGCGTTATAATAGTACCATAATATTTAGCATTCCTAACATGGTTAAGAGCAAAACTAAAAGCCAACATTTTCTTTATGAAATATCTATGTAAATAAAATATTTTTTATTAAGTTATTATATGATCTTAATGTTGTGGTGTTTCTCCTATGAGTATGAAAAATATTTTGACTCATTGTGCTGTTTTTGTCGCACGGTACCGGTATCGGTCTAGACTCCAGATATACGAAGATCTAGGTTTAATACTTAGGTCAACCAATTGTTTAATAAGTTTTTTCAGTATTTCTGTTAAATCTAAATACTCGGTATTCAATATTTGACCGATATGGAGACATGCTACTAAATATATGCTAATCACCCATGGTTATGTCCATTCTGGTGCCATTACCCATGCCTTAATGGTACCTGATATTTGCACTGAGCCGAACACTTTGGAGATAATGGATCTATTTATTTCACCACCTCGTTGCCTTGGTCAATTGGTTAGAGTACACGCTTAACTGCGCCAATCAATGAGGCTCCGGTTCGATTCGTGATGGAACAGATATTTGTGTGATGAACAAAGATGTTTGGGTATGAGTGTTTACCCATATGTTATCTATATATTTATCTATATGTTGGATAGTAAAGTATATCACCAAGCTTAACTTTATGTTCACTTTGCCAATATTCATTTACTTTATACTCCCGAAGTATGTGGTGAACAGAAAGGCAACCCGACTGACTGACTGACTGACTTCTGCACACACAATCAACGCACAACCGAAACTACTGTACTGGGTACTTAAAATTTGGTACAGGAGTTCTTTTCATGATGCTAGTGAGCAATAAGAAAGATTTTTAGAAATTCAACCCCTAAGGAGGTGAAATAAGGGTGAAGTTTATATGGAAGTTTCTGATTAAATTCAATATACTCGTGGAAGAAGTCGCGGGCGTCAGCTCGTACATAAGCCGTATCTCAGTGATTGTACTGAGATACGGATTATAGAATTACATATACAAAATTCAACCTCATTAAGGTAATTTCCCTTCTGATTATAAATTTCTTAAAATCCTGCCTGACTATATTCTACCTATAACATCGCGCTATTACTTGTAATACATTGTGCATCACAATGTGTTTCTTGGGGTTCGCTAAAATTTTCATTAATATTAAATACGCTTGAACACAAATTATTCACATATAACGTAACGTTTTGTCAAGGGTAAATATTAAATAACCTTATTATAACATGACCTTCAGCTAACAAGAAACAAGGCCTGTTAATATAATATTAATTAATTAGCTTGAAATGTACCAAGTATGTTATACGAAACTAAGTTGATAACAAGGTTTCATTAAGCAAGGTTTCGTATTTACTATTTAAAATACCAATTTGTTTAATATTGTATGTGACCGTCTCGTTGGTCGAATGGTTACAGTACACAACGACGAGGCTCGGGTTCGATTCCCGACGGATCAGACATTTGCGTGATGATCATAAATGTCTGTATTTCTGGGTATGGGTATTTATTAAAATAATTTCAATATTTATATTTGAATGCCCATGTAATGTTAGTAAGTATTGTCGATTAACAACCAGGACACAAATAATTTGCTTAGTTTGAGGTTAGATCAATTGATGTGATTGATCCTAAATATTTATTTATTTAATATTGCTTGTATCTCTACGCCCATTGTCCTTAAAGGAATAGACATAGGCCACGTGTCCACAGTCTACGAATCCATAAACAACCGCTCGAATGAACATGAGAATAGCTTATAAAAACTTTAAATTATTACGTTTTATCTAAAGAAAAAAAATGTTTTATTCGTGTTGTAATCATTTTTACTTAAAACTTACAATATAAAAATTGTACCCAACCATTTTATAAAAAATAAGATTGAGTATTTTAAAAAGCACTTTATATACCGATAAAAGTTCGATAACTGTAGAATATTATTATCTTTTATTAAATAAAATATTTTATTCTATAATATTTCATATATATATAATCTATATATAACAACAAGTGTTTGTTTGTTTGTCATTTATGGACTTAGAGGGTAGGGAGATGTATTGATGATGTCTTTAGCAATTTTGTGGATGAACAAATACAGGGAGTGAATAATATAATAATAATAGTGATATTGTGTATTGTGTAATAATAGTGATAGTGATATTGATTAAATTAATGTCAAACTGGGTTCATTGAACCAGCGTCGTGGTCTTCGTTGATGTTGACGTAAACTTAGACTAACTTTACTTAAAAATGTGGCGTCATTTAAAAAAAATATATATTTGTTTATATTTATAAGTGTAAGTCGCACAGCGAGTGAGAGTATTATTAATGGTATTTTTTACCACATACCAACAAAGCTAAGGAGATTTTGCAAACATACTATCATACAGATGTACCTACTTAACTTATGTATATATACTTTAAAAAGTATCATTATTTAATTTGATTAACAGAAATAAATACGTCTTTACCTACTGCTATTTATACCTAAATATGAATAAAATTAAAATGTCTATATGTGTTATCGTACATACAAGAAAATACTTTATTTTATCTTGCCTTTTATGATACATGTGTCTATTTATTCCAGGTGATCTGCAAAATAGCTCTATTGTTACGGGACTTATCATTGATAGATAGCTCATGTCATGAAGAGCACCTAATACTAACAATGTAATATGTCCCAAAAAATGTAATATGTCTAAACCAGCTTTTTTAAACATATTTACACAGCTACGTATAGAAAACATTTTGCAAATAATATGACGATGTTTATAACTAAAACGATATCTCTCTGTCTGTCTTACAATCATTAGCCTCCAGAATTGTTGCGTTTCACAAATCATTCCGCAGTAATTTGCAGTGGGGCTACCATAGAACATTAAACAAATGGATACTCTAATTACAATAAAATATTAAGGTACCCTTTGGAAGGAAGGAATTCATTATTTTAATTAAGCTTTACATATGTAGCTGTAATTAATTGTCTTAATTGTTCTATTACTTATAACACACTGTTACTGTCCGCAGACAGGTAAAAAATTGGACACTTGTTATAGTTCAATTAATATTATTAAAATATTTTTTATTATAGATAAAAAAGTCTATCAAAAGCTGTCAAATAAAAAAAACAGCATTACATAAAAACTCGACATAATAAACACAAGAAAAAACTCGACTGCAAACACATTAGCAGACACCTATTGGGAATAATAGGTATGCCGATATCATACATTAAAACACATTGTTAAGAATACGAGCCTTTCCTTGACCAATTAGGCTCACTCGTTCCTTAATCTATTATTAAGTTAAGAGCTATAAGTATTTAGCCTTGGAATAATTAATTATGTTTTTCGCACGCACGAGTGCTTCAAAAGCGCATTGACACGCTACTAACTAAGGGGGTGATATGCGCTTTTTATATAAATTGATAGATATTTTGAGATACGTAATTTAAAAAAATTTGTTTAGGCAATGAATATCAATGAATGAATATTATAACGCCTGTTTTATATCAGAAGGGTACGCACATATGCAACTAGAACATCCTACAGTCACTAGAACACCTGCAGTTACCAGGCGATCGATGATATTTAAGTTCCATGGCAAGTCTGTCACCAAGTCACTCACGTCCAACCCCGAGCAGTTAAGTATGTAAGTATGTGTCACAAGATCCTTCGTCAATCTGTCGACCCCGCATAGACCATTTTTCCACTGTCCACAAATTCACCCTACATAAACGCCTAAGCGACGGATTGTGACTTTCATCGTCACAGTCGTCGAACAGTTACATATATATATCTCAAGATCCATTATCAATGGGTCACGCAGAAAGCACTTTTCCGTTGTCCACAAATTCACCCCGTAGAAACACGGAAGCGACGAATGGGGAGTCTCATCGCCTCTGTAGTCAAGCAATTACATATGTATCTTAAAGTCCATTATCCCGTTGAAGAGTCCTGCAGATACCAATTTCCGCTGTCTACGAATTGACCCTGTAGAAATACGGAAGCGACAAACGGTGATCACCCTCTCAATTATCGAGAAGTTACTAATTACACACAGTTACAGTTTATACCAATTCCAGTACCACTACACTATCGAGGTGACACTACAGGTTTACTCCATGGCAGGTAAAATAATACTAATTTGTAAAACCTCTCTCAAACCAATTAGATTTTTTATCCCCTTCATTCATCTTCATATCTAAGGCTGCAGCTCTTTAAAATGAGATTCTAACAGATTTCTTATTTGCAATTATCATCCTATGATCATTAGAACAAAAATCGACCTACGTTATTAATAAATTCCATGCAGAAATACTTCGAATCAAATTAATGAGGAACATCTAAAATTTATATATCCTTTCTAGCTGCACAGTGTGAAGCGCCAGGTAAGATAAAGCTAGTGCAGACGAGACTCGACGGAGTGGAAACCCTTAAACCACAAAGGCACGTTGATGAAGACGTTCTTGTCAAATAGAGCCCAAACAAAGGGAGCCTATTAATAATTATGCTGTACACGAAAATCGTACTTAAATTATTGTGGCTAATGAAAATGAGACGTAGAGCGGTGTGGTTAATTTAAATTCCTATCGCGTCTCCGTCATAGTGACATGGATATTTATAATATACTACCCGGCTTTATGCAGAGAGAAAGTATATATTACAACAAAATATTTTTCAAAGAAATTTATTATCAAAAAATTTATTATCAAATTTTAAACATATTTTAACTTTAAATTTTCTGAGGTTAATTAATTAATTAATTTATTAGAATATAAAATCCACAGCCCTTAAATTCTACAATAGTCCTTTTTTAAATACATTGATTTTTTTTTTTTGAATTTTATATAACATTAAATTAAATGAAATAATTTAAGCCTAGTGTAATTAATATAAATATTTTTCAACGTATTGAACATATAGAGAGAGTAATATATATTACATACAGCAAAACATTTATTAGTTCAAAGAATTTATTCTCATATAAAACACAGTTTTTCTTACAATGACATTTACAAATATAAACTAGAAGTTAAAGTACGCCTCAGTGCACAAAATTTCAAACATGGTTTAATATTACATTTACTTAAGATGGTTGTATGTACCTATATATGTTTTAGTCCTTTATTAATACATTGATATTATTATTTTTTTTAGCTTTATCAAAATTTCAACATAAAATTAAATTAAATAACCTAAGCCTAAATATAAATCTGAAACAGAATGGATTTTTCAACGTTTTCTAACGTTTACAATATGGACTTCGCTTATTGTGTTAAGTCCATCGTTTGCGTATTAAATAAACAAATATTGTGTTTTTGCACAGAAAAACTGATTTTATTTATTTAAAAAATAGTTACGTTATAGAATTTTATGCATATTGAAGCTATTTTTACTCCTACAAGAAATTATTTAATAAGATTTATACTCTCAATCACTGGAACTTGGTAAAAACTCATATTATTATTTACTATTATTTTTTTGCAGACACTTTTACTACTCCCGTATTTATAAGCGTTTCAATGTTTGCAAAAAATATTCTACGGATAAATAACGGAAAAATTCAAATTTGTATTTATTTATTATCTCAGGTTCCTTGCGGGGCAAATAAAGAGTACCGAG
>DVZW01000355.1:0-10907 GCA_018237805.1 Mesosemia grandis
ATCTAAAATAGCGGCGCCTTGATGGCTCTGACCTTGGCTGCTAATCAACATACATAATTCGCAGTAATTATCTGCATGAATAGATACTCTATTACTTGATTTTGAAACAAGATTTAGTGGTAGGATGTATAACTATGGGTTTTTTATCTTATAGGAAATCAAACAAGCAGACGGTTTTCCTAATGGTAATATATAAGCGTCGTTTATAGACACCAAATATGTTAATGGAATTTTGCCAACCTTGAGTCTGCGATGATGAGACTTGCTTAAATGTACCGATCGGCTGCTCTACTATCTAAACCGGAACATCACAATGGTCAGTACATTATCGTGGCAGAAATAAGTAAGATGGTGGGACCAATCATAAATAAAACTATTAGTATCAAAGATCTTATGCAAATCTGAGACAGGAATGTGTACCCTCGAAACTGAAACATGACAATCACATTATCATTTAAATCAGCGATAGTGGAAAGCAAACAACAAGTTTAAGTGATAAAGTCTAAAATCTAATACTTCCTTTCATCGGTTCACCCACAGGGTTGTTTCCAAGGAAACCTCCTAAGTAAGGTTTCTAATAAACTTTTGTTAAATTGTCAGATAAGTTTGTCGTATATGGATCACAAATTAATATCTTGATTCTAGAATGTCGCATAGTTTATAATTGATTTTGCAATCGACAAGTCTGATTCTACGAGTATATCAACAATATTATGTTTAAGGTTGCTAACTGATTGTACTTGGTGTAAGTTTATTGTTGCATTTTAATAATATTTTTTATGTTGCATTATATATGATCAGGCTGGAAAGGACAAAGAAATCTGGGCCTCGAAACAACAACGGGACAATAGTTCACTGTTTACTGTACTTTTAAAAATTGTCTAGTCCAGTAAAAATATTAAGGAATGAGTAAATTATAAGCCCAAAATCTATTATTGGTATATTATTAGAGTATTTTAAATAAATATAAGGCTCATCTGATGGGAAGTAATCGTCAAGGCCCATGTAAAATGGCTACTACTGTCCATAATATATAGTAATACGTAGTAATATGGTTGTAAAGAAAGTCATAACGAAAAAAAACCATTTATTACAATAAACCATTTAATCAAATATCACATTTAATATTTACTATAACTAAGAAACTATAATAACTTAGTAATAAGATAATAACATTTCTTTTATTATTATATGTCGCTTTATTTGAAATTTTGCTCCTGTATTATAACACCAAGTCCTCTCATTAAGTATTTTATTTATTTTCAAGAAAATGATTTTTAAAGAAAATATTGCCTATATTTTCTTTAAAAATCATTTTCTATACAATGTTTTATTAAACAACCATCAAAGCTGACTGAAATTAAAAACGAAATATTTAGAATTTTAAACTTTTACCCGATTGAAGGAGGGCCATGTTTTTAAAGTGTATGTATCTCCATTTATTTGAAGGTTTTGAACATATATCATATCGATGAATACTTCAGAATTGTGGTAGTGACATAGAGTACATTAATTTTCAAAATGGCACCCTCAAATGAATAATGGGCAGGAATACAATATTATTAAACACTAGACGGTTTTTGACATATGCGGCATTTTGACAGGGCATAAGCAATATAAATTTTCAAAATGGCGTTCGCAAATTAAAAAAATAGGTGTTTTGCAGTCAGGTTTTTGTTCTCGTGTTTAATAAGCAGCTTGTATCATCGTGAAATCCTAATATCATTACTTATTTTACTGGAATACTTACGATTTGCTCTTTAATTATTGATGTCGATATTTTAACCCAGTTATTATCTCTCTCTCTCTCTCTCTCTCGTCATGACCACGATCCATGTAAATCCCGTAACAATAAGTAACTATTGATGTCGATATTTTGACCCAGTTATTTGGATCGGGGGCGAGGGTCTCGCTCTCTCTCGTCATGACTACGATCTATGTAAATCCCGTAACAATAAGTAATCAAATAGAATTTTATTGTTCCATTTATAAAATAAGCTGCTATATACATCACAAAAAAGGCTCTGGCAGTTTTTGTGTCGCAATTACGTTTTTTCTTTTCATTTCATTTTTCCAGTTCATAGCTTTAAAGTATAATTTAATAGCAAGACTTAATTATTCTTACAAGATTCGAGTATATTTTTTAAGAAACATTTGCACAAAGCAATATACAATAGAATAGGACTTTTAAATTATATGTTTAGTCACCTAAACATTGCAGATTAATCGATTGTGTATTTCTTTGAATCAAATGTTTCTTGAACGTAAATTAATACAGCAAAGTAATAATGAAACTACTGTATCAACATTAATTCTGTATTTACGTAGATACAGCATTTGTGTTGTATTGTACTTTTGACAGTTATAATTAAATTTAAGTAATTATACTAATTTGTAAATTGAGATACACCTATATGAAATGCTCTGAACGCCGTACACGTATTAATTAAGTTAGAACTAATGCTATTGAGACACGGTGCAGGGGTTGTCTAATAAAATTTAATCTAACTAAATGTATACGCTCGTCGTGTTCAAACCACAAGACGCGGTTTTTCGTCATAATTTGTCTTATTTCGTGTACATTTGAATTTAAATTATACAAATTTATAATTATAATTGAATTCAAAAATAGATGATAAATATTTATAAGTCGTTTTGTGGCATTACCAAAATGAACTGTATTTATTATAACAAAGGAATCCTACAAAGAATCGAATTATATACAGAAGTAAGAGCTCCATCTGATTTTAACACACCTATAAAGCAGCGGATGAGGAAAATACAAAGTTATTTCAAAAACAAAAGGCTTAAGAGTTAAGAACTACAACATAATGGACCTGTCAGAGTTAAATGAAATCCGATTACTGGTGCAAAGCGCTCTCTTCTCTGGAATTTAAGACTTTCTCTATTTTTTTCTTGTTTGTCACGTCAACGGTGCTTGTTTATCTAACTTCAGAAACTATATCTTTGCAGAATAGTTAACGGAGTTCCCAGATCCAAAAATTCAACGAGTAAATAGTGCCTAAACTCACGTGTGTTTTAAATTGGATCTTGCTTTATAATATCTAAGTGAATTCGCAACTATGCATAATTACTAAGAACGGTTTTAAATATAGAAAAAATATATATTTAAGAATTTTAATAATCTTAAAAGTATTTAAAACACATTTTATGCCCAGATCTTTTAGGATTCCGTAGGTTAAATTGAACAGTATTATTGTATGACCACAGGATGTATTCCTGTTGCCGCTGTAACAAGAAACACTAAAAACAAAATAAAATAAATAATTAGGGATTATCCAATATAAAAAAAGTGATTTTTGCGGGTTTTTTCTAGATAATGGTAGAGAACCCTTAGTGCGCGAATCCAGCTAGCACTTAGCGCGTTTTTAATAAATATGAACTGCGCTGAAAACAACCACTCCTTGTTAACTGTTTTGTACTATTTTTTTTATTACCACGTATAAATTTTTCTATTAATATTTCAAAATTATTGTTTTGAAATAGTAATAGAACATTACCTTTGATATTAAATTTACTTGTGGGATGCTCGACATTTTGACCAATTTACAACGGCCGACCATTGTAACTTCTACCACACGTGTAGTCCAATTAATATTTCTAAGCTTTAATAGAACGTGTTAGTTTGAAAAATCAAAATACCACATACAATGTCATTTTTGATCTTCAATCTATATTAGCACCACTTTAGTGAAACAAATCTTAATCTATATTAGTTATTAAAACTTAGATAGATAGATATCTATGTTATTTATCTAAAACTTACTCACATTTTACTCAAAATATTAAAAACAGAGTTACTAATATACTAAATTTACGCTGGTTTTGAAATGGTTTTGAATTGCGTTTTTATTATTCATGCTGATATTTAAATTCATTCATGGGTCATAGTCACGTGAGTCTCATCGTCGTGAGGATTCTTTTAAAATATGTTAAATTAATTCAAGCAATATTTTTTTGTAGACATTTTCACATTGAGTAAGTAGTAGGTATATGTGTATACTGCGAGTATATCGAGATTTGTGGCGTGACATAAAGTAAGCCCTACACCGAGCTGTGGACGGATTAAGGTATGGAATGATTGATTAAGATATTTATAATAATTTATTTTTTTAAATAAGAATGTTTTTATTTTAGTTTTTTTCAAGACTTCTTGCAGTGGATTTAATATGATTTATTTAACAAATTTAGTATTTAATTTTATGACTGCCTGAATGAAGTGTTCAAAAATGCAAATAAAAAAAATACACCTTTATCCTACTATAGGATCTAAGTTCAATACCAGGCAACTATACTATACTATACCAAATATACTATATATACTGTATATAAATATATAATTTACCATATACATAAAATATATTAAATGTGGTATAGCATAGTAAACATAGTATGTATGAGTAATACACCTGCATCGATTAAATTTCAGTTCCTTATAAAAATCTACCTCCTTTATCACATGGTACGTCAAATATTGTCAGCTAACCACGGGCCGTGAGTGTATTGCACCTCTGCCTTCACCTTAGGCGGAAAAAAGCGTTTCAAAGTTTATTTATTTTTAAGGTACCTAACAGAAGATAGTACCTGAAAGTAATCTGAGCATTAAAGAAAGTTTGAACCTACGTAATATATTATTATACCAATACTGTATATCAATTGCTATTTCAAAGCGATTTAAACTTAGAATTATGTCAGTTTAATTTTATTTGTAGATTGAAATTTATTCCATGTTTGTTCATCGCGTCGAATTGTAATTAATCAGGCTAACTTGTATATGATTTTACTGCGCCATTAGTAAACTAAATAGAGTTTTCAGTCATGAAGCATTCATATACATTCGGTATTCTGAATTGACTAATTAAAATACATTCAAACTTTAATACCTTATTAATGAATAACATTTGAACCTAGAATTATTTTATTTTATACTTTACCATTATTACATACCATTATTAATAAAATGTTGTAATATCTTCTGGGAGAAGAACACACACGGGGAAATCTATTCAAAACATTGTTGTTACACATACAATATTTACTTTAATTCTTATAATCATACATTATGTGTACAACTATATAAATATGTTTGTTGTTACATTTGATTTTGTTAAAAATTATGATAAGTTTTCGTTATATTGTCATTGACATCAAATTGACCATTTTGAATACTTTTATTCTGTATGTCCATTTGAAACTCAAAAATGTCTTGAACATTTGGTGTTTAATGAGAACAATACTTTTCTGGCGGGAAAATTCTTAAGGATTCAACTAGTAATAATACCTTTACTTTTGTTAGTAGAAGAATAAAATAAAATTAACAAAATATATTTGTTATTTTAATAAGGATAACTTAATAATTGATTTTATAAGAATATATTATAATAAGTTATTTAATATTTTATTTAAAAATTGCAAATACATTCATTTAAATTCGTCTAAGGTTTTTTTAAAGGTAGTAAGTTGTAAAAATTTTAAAAATGCTTACATGTACACTGATATCCACCCTTAAATATAAGGTTGGTCTCAATTAAATATCTAACCTTTAAAGTACACTTCCAGCCTTAGTGTTGGACAAAACCACAAGGGTTGTATCGAAAGAATATCGAAGCATTCGTATTTTTAGCATTACAAGGTAGATAGGGGCAATCCGAGATAAAATCGTTGTGAAGTATTTGTTTCATGATTATTATTTTTATATATATTCAGTTGTTTAATCTTTAAATCTACAATATTCTATAGGTAAAAACTCGACAGGCTCTACCTACCCCGCAATGGAGAAAGCGTTAAAATTTGTTTGTACAATTTATGCCTGGAAATAAAAAGTTGTATTTTAAACTAAAGTTTGTTTTAAAATACAACTTTGACGTATACCATAATCAATTAATATATTAATATCTAATTATTGATAAGTGAATTTCGATGGGATTATTATAGTCACCGAGTGAAAATCATTTGTTAAAAATTAACCTTAAAGGAAGACGCTGAAAAATTATCTTTTATTAAGTAAAGTTTTATTTTCGCAATATATTGTAACTGACTCACAATTAAAACAGTCAAACGGTTTATTCACTTCCACAAACCGTCGTTAAAATTGTTATGTGGATACAACTATCAAGTTTTATTTAAAAAACGTCTTGCGATTTAAAAATATTAGAAATAGAAATAATGTTTTTATATTCTTTTTATTAATTCTAAGTTTATGTCGTATTTTAATGTGTTAATTATTAAAAAATGTATTTTTAATATTTTGCGTCATATACGCGTATTTTTACGACGTATAGAAAAACCATTTTTATATCATTAAGTTGGAATAAAAATTGAAATGTCTTATAGGCGTCTAGATTGTTCCGTTATTAGTACCTATTCTTAGTAATTCTCCTTTATTAAATTTACCACGTAGTAAATCCGCCGAAATATTGGATTTCAAACAATGACTCATACATTGTTTATGTATGTGTAATATTATTTGACGTTTCTAACACTGCATTGTGAAATTTGTCTACCATGCCTAGTATGGACGTGTATGAACCAGCAAATAAAGCGATCAAAGATATGGCAGATATGATAATATTTTTATATAGGATCCAATTGAATTTCCCGAGGTCCCTGTTCCAGTTATGCACAGTGTCAACTATGGCTGGCGTTAACAGCCCAAGGCTTGAGAGGAATATGGCTCCACATAATCCAATAAATAGCTCCAGATCCGGAAAAGCAGCGGCAAGAGCAACTGTAAGGAAAGATGATATTATTAGTAGTAATGTTAATTATTTTAATATTTGTAATAAAAATTAAATATTCGCTTAGTTGTTATTGTACTGGGTTCAAGTTCCGCCATACAAAAAAATGGTTTAACGAGTATTTTTCGTTTCTGAAAATGCTAACTACCCGGGATGACGGCTAGATATGCAAATTGGTTATGTCGCTACTAGTCACAATATCATGCGTGTTATTTGACCTATTGACTAAAAAATATCTATTGTGTTAATTACTTATATTACGTATAAATTTGTTTATATTAAAGAAAAAAATAAATATAAATCATCACGCCCATTATCCAAGAGGTGAAATTAGTACACCACTAGTGGGACTTCAACCATTTTCATTCAACCTACGATTAATCGATGATATTATATTATGATGCGACAGGGAAGTAAACTTTCAGAAAAACTGAAACTTTAAACCATTTTATTGTTCGACCTGGGAATAGAACCCAAGACCTCATGCATCTTATACCAACACAAGTACCGCAATGCCAACGAGGCGATGAATTACGGTGCTTATAATAATAATCGAACATGAATAAAATTAAAAGGGATATTAAGCGCTCGGTTCTGTCTGCTTACCCCGCAAGTGACCAGGCGTAATCATAAATAATAATTATTATCAACAATAATTTTAAAAAGTTATATATTTTACACAATAGATATTTATTCGGTCATGGTTTAAATCACTGATGTAATATAGTGGATAGTAGCGCTACAATGCATCTTATATTATTGGGTTTGATTCCAGGGTACGGCCTTCCATTTGTCTTGAATTATTCGATAACTCGAAATGGAGATTATCGAAACCAGGATAGGGAATCCATCAATCTACACGATAGGCTATCTATTACAATAATAGGACGTAATACATTCGACTAAACGTGGGTGCACTAAGTTGCTCGGACATCAGGTATCACAGGAGTCTTTAATATCCCTACGTCTTATCCATCCATGGGTGTTCTAAAGTGGATGTTCCAAGTATAAATTAGAACAAAAATCAAATTAATTTATATTAGATATCATCACGCCCATTATCCTCATAGTAATAGGCAGAGGTGAAAATAGTACCTACATACTTACGTGCTACTATTACACCCTCGCCACGATTAGCCGATGAATTTAAATTCCATGATGTGTCAGGTGGCAAAATTGTCACCATATTGGGCACATATTCAATCCAGGGCAGTTATTTTTTTAGAACAACTGAAAAACTAGTTAAACTATATTTTTGCCCGATATGAGAATTGAACACCGGTATCGTTTATGCCAACGAATTTATAAACAAGCAATTATTAACCACGAGAACAAAAAAACAGATTGTAAAACCCCCCTTTTATTTAATTTTCGGGCGCCATTTAAAAAATATTTATAACCTATGTCACCACTCCACTTTTGATAAATCCAACGATGTGTCAAACGGTAAAAACTGTCCAGCTGTTTTGGCTGTAGAGCGTACCAAAGAAGTATACATACGCTCGCAAAAGATAACCCTTATTCATTCGGGTAAATATGTATGTATCTTACCTGAACCGACAACCGCCGCAGTTCGAATGCTTATCTGTGTAATACTATGATATCTGACGGATATTTTGTCTTGTATCTGTCTCCATATCATTTCCATAGGAACGTAAAACTGGAGACTATATGTAAAAAGAATTGCAAGGGCCATCAAAATTTTAGCGCTTTGAGCTAACCTGAAATCGAAAATAAAGGTAAATAAATTATATAAAAATAAAATCATATTATCACGCCCATTAGTCAGGAAGGGTTAAGCATTTATTACAAGTGTTACTAGCAAGCCCACGATGCTGATGATGATGGTCTTGAAATGTTACAGGTAGTAAAGCCTGTCGTCATATTATCAAGCACGTCAAGTCCTTGGCAACGCACCATTAACACCTTTGGTGTATATAGGCGACGGCAATCTCTTACCATCAGGAGATCCATCTGATTGTTTGCTTTCCTAGTTGTGTAAAAAAAATCCTGGGTAGTATTAGTACACACATTTTTTTTACTTAGGGATGAAAGATATGACTAGGACCTCGTACAATAGGTAACGACTCCGGTGTCGCTAGATGGACACTGCAATTAAAATAAAAATATAACGCGTTTCCTTACGTATTCAACAACCTATAGAACGCTCTTACGTTTTCACGCCAGGCAAAGCCATATTCGTCACTTAAATAACAAAGAAATAGTGAGAATTCTATAAACCAATTTATATTTTACACTATGTCGCTTAAAATATACTGCTTTATTTATTTTAATGAAATTTTAAGGTTTACTCACTTGTTCTATTTAACGTATATTAGTTTTATGCCAATTGGTTTAAACTTTTTAAGATATCATCAGGTTATTTATTATAGCCGCAATAATTTCAGTGCTTGCGAGATGTTAAGGTAACCGGTATAACTACGCGACACTTCTAACATCGCAACTTAAAGGATGGCAGCGCCGTTAACACCATGAATATTTATAGACAAAAGTTATCATGTACCATTAGGAGAACCATAGCGTTTGCCTTTCTATGCTATAATAAACTATTGTTATAAATATACTTACAATTCCTCCTGTGGAAGGTTTAAAGTAATACTGCCTCTCACTGAGTCTCCATATTTGATATATCCAAAGAACCCGACAATTCCATACAAAGATATCACGATGGTCATAGCTACGTTTAAGACTCCAGGACATCCAAGGAATTGCTCAGGTTTAGCCATTTCATTCTCAACTGGCATCACAACACCAATACCTTCCATGGCAAAAATCACAGTACTGAAAAAAAAAACAGTATATATAATGTGCAGTTTTTTAATTTTTATAACCAGTATTCTATGTGAACTTAGAATTGTGTACGAGTATATCATAATCTATTGTTTATCCATTAAACGTATAACGAACTAAACATTATCTGTTATTTAATTACGACAATATGTATTATGAATTTTGGTAATAAAAGTTCGAATTATAACTTAAATTAAATCCTTGAAAATAAACATGCTTTAGAGGCCAATATAATTGAAATGCTCTTGGTGTACTAGTTTTACCTCGGCGTTCACTTACTATCAAGTGGGTCGCTTTTATGAAAAAAATTGAAAAGATAAAATGCGGTTTTAATTTTTTTTTTCTTTTTCGTTGATTTTGGTAAAGGTATTATGTAAATACTACTACGACTTAATAATGTAAACATTGTTGAATTTCAAGAATACCCTCAAACTTAATATGAATAAATGTTCTTATATTATGAAGTGTACAACGTTTACACAAATTTGTATATAAATTTAGGGGTTTTGTTAAATTTTATTTGCTATGAAACTGATTGGCAAAAAATAAATAAAAAATTATTTAAATCATGTGTCGGTTATTCAACATCACATAAAATCCAAATTAAATGATAAAGCTATATGTTTTAGTAGTAGGCCTTTATACAAACCTGATAAACAGCGGCCACTGTGTAACACTAGCAACCATTTCTCGCTCTGCTGGATTGGGCAGGTCAGCAAATATATAATACATGGTGATACCGAAGCAAATAACCAAAAATATATTGGCTGCAGCGGAAAATGGTACAAGCCACTTCAAGTTTTTAATTTGACAAATTAGTACGAGAGGCACTAAAGTTAACGCGCAATATGCTTCCACAGATAATTTATATTCTGGCACATACACATCCAAGACCTGGAAAAAAAAAGTTTTAGAAAAAACATGAGTTAACGTGTTTTGTGTGTCCTTAATTATAATATGTATAAAAAATATCTCTGCCTAATTAAGTTATCTTGGTGTAGATTAATTAATAAACCCGACACGTGTTACGCCATACTTTCTTAGTTCAATGAAACATAACACCGCTCTTCTAAAACTTTTAGACGTGTGAAACGTCTAAAAGTTTAGTATGAGAAAGATTATTCTTTGCTTAGTATGTCTAGATAATGTCAGAAGCCTGACGTGTATAGAGCAAAAGGTAGATGAATATTAAAATTAAAATAAATAAATATCATCAGTGATGCGTGATGATTCGTCACGTCCATTATCTTTTTTTTTTTTTTTTTTTTTTTATTTTTTACATATGAATCAATACATTTAATGTTTAATCAACATCCTTAAATCTATTTACAGATTTGT
>DVZW01000356.1:0-10901 GCA_018237805.1 Mesosemia grandis
ATTTTCAGGAGCAGTTTTTACACTATCCAGACGAGGTAATCCTGTCCTTCAAATTGGGGAGTACCGATATAGTCGCAGTACTCGTTATAAGGGGCAAAAGGGCGTGTGGTCGTGTATCAAGTGGTCGTCAATCGGTTGCAGGGCATCTATTATCACATTCGACAATGAAATTATTGGTGGGAGAAATGAACATATTCATTAAATTGGCAACATTAGTCTTGCTTATCCTACCAATGCGAAATACAAAAGTTTTCGAGGATGGATGTATGTATGTTTTATACTTTCACGAAATGACTACAGGGCAGATCTGGGTGAAATTTGATATATAAATAGACTACAGCTTGTTAATCCAAGGCTATCCGGAGATCCCGAAGAAGTTTATAGTTCACGTAGGATAGTTTTGTTTGTGTTTTTCACGCGGACGTAGCAAAGCCAGTTTAGGCATATAGGTATAACAGAAAACTTTTACAGAAAATTCAGATAGTGGAAGTTCTTGATGATAGGCCCTTATAATATGACGTCTTATACTCTTAAGTAGGGTTTTCCACCCTTTATTAACTGACTTCCAAAAGGAGGAGGTTCTCAAGTAGACTATTTTTTTGTTAGGTATGTCATGTTTTAGAGGTTATTAACCGCTTTCAAAAAGGTGGAATTTGTAAATACATATGTATGAATGTTATATGGGAGAGAGAAAAGTGGAGATTGTACTATTTGTTAAGTATGTTATGTTACGCGATCATTCCGCCAGTTATGAACCGATTTTAATGATTCTTTTGTTAGGTAGGTCATCTTTTTCAGAGGTGGTCTCATAAAAAAAATACGGATGTCAGTTTTACGTTTTGGTACGTAAAATAATTATTTCGTTACATAATATCTACATCCTTTGCCCAAATATCAGATATCATTATGAAAGAATGGTTATCAGGTAGACTGAGGTGGCACTAGTACATTCAGATACCATTAATACACCTACAGTTAGTCGATGATATTTAAGTCAGTGACAGGTGGTAAGTCAGCTACTTACAAAAACTTCTAATTCGTTACACTTTACATGTGCATATGAAATGTCCTCACGCCTAAATTCAGATGGTGTTAGGCTGACGTGAATATTTATATTGCATCTATGGAGTATTACGCTTGCGTTTAAAATGGTATTCCGTCATATTTTAATGAAAACAAAATTTTCTTAGAATATTTATAATCCCTGTTGTTATTGCTACAGGTTTATAAGTCAGCTGTCAGATTGTCTTGTTTGAGGAAAATCCTAATAAAAGCAAAGTTTTTCAAGAGTTTCCAAAGTTTCTTGCCATTATCAATTGCGTTGGGTTGTGTACCTTTTAAGTTACCATAAAAAAGGGTAAAATAAGATTCTTTAAATTGAATGATCTATAAAAATGAACAAAAGGCAGCAGAGAAAAAAATGTAAGTGCAAAAAAATAACGGTACATAAAAATTACATTTCATAGAAACGTTCAACATTAGAACTAAAATATGCATAGCATCTGTTTTTTGTGCTCTGTAAAAGTGGGTTAATTGATTGGAGTTCTTATTGTTCCTTGATCCTTGACATTCATCCTTGATATAAACCTATAAATATAATGATTTGAGTTTTGTCAAATAGTGTCATCTATTATATGTTACGAAAGATTAAGTCAATGCATTTTTTGACCTTTTTTTGGAACTCGTTAACAATTTAAATGAAGTAGTTGTGTTAGTTTAAGATTTTTATAATTTTGAAAGTTTTATAAGAGTTAAATATTGTCTGAAAATATTTTATACGATATGGGTTTTAAACAAATGATGCACTTTTAATTATAAAATTATTAAAGTAATCACATTTAATATTTTTGTTTCACTTCCTTGAACGAAAATTATAACAGCAAAGTAACCCACTTTGCACACAGCAATGCACTTTTTACAATCTGTTCTAATATTATAAAGCTGAAGACATTGTTTGTTGTTTGTTTGAATGCGCTAACCTCAGAAACTACTGGACCGATTTTCAAAATTATTTTGCTGTTCGATAGTCCATACATCGAGGAAGGCTATAGGTTAAAATTTTTCAGTCTGGGGTCCATGTGGACATAAAAAATATTTTTAGGGTGTTGTCTCGTCTTCGGGTATTTATATTTTACAACATTTAATATTGGAGGTGCTTAGTGCGTTATGTATAAGCGATTTCCGCCACTTATGTCGGAGTCTGCCCAAGTTACGAAGACGCACCGGAGCGGCGCACTTGCTATTTATGATCTGTATACCTGTTATTTATGATTTAAATACCTGCTATTTACGATCTAAACCTGCTATTTATGATATATACATCTGGTATTTATGATCTATATACTTGTTGTGTGTTATCTAGACATCTGCTATTTATGACCTATATAATACAGAAGAAAATTTAATTTGTCTCTCCTCTTCAGAACAATATAAAGAATGAAAACTACAAAAAAGCTATTGTAAAAAAGTGTATCCGTTAGTTTGTTATCCTTTTACAAATCAACGGATACGTTCTTTTTATCTCGGAAAACGCTAAGTTCTTTTATAATTCTAACTTGATATATACATGTACTACACACAGATGGTGACATATGTGAAGCCTAGTAGTTATTATAATATTTTATCTAGACATAACATCATTTTAGTTTTTCTTCGAGTTTTGGTGGTTTAAACTTGATTATTGTTTTAGATCCAGTATTTGAGTTATCCAGACGTGGAAACCCAGTGATAAAAATGGGTATATATAGATATAATCGTCGAGACTGCAGGGGACCAAGGGTTCAATGGCGCTGTTGTAAATGGTCTTCAGCGAAATGTCGAGCGTCGGTGACCACTTTTGACGAAACCATTATCGAAATTAAAAACAGTCACAATCATTAATTTTAGTTATACATATTTAAATTTGTTCGCATGTCATCGTCGTTGGTTATGATAATGATACATAAAAAAATCTCCTACACAAGAAAAACATAAAACTGGAATTCTTTGCTTCAATACTGGCTGATCAGTTTCAATAAAAACTTGGAGACGACTCCTTTAACATATAAGAACCTAGCTAAGGACCATTTCTACAGACAAAATGCTGGATTAAAAATCCGCACTCAAATACGATCCCACAGACAAACACCCAAATACACACTATAAAGGGATGTCCCCTTTTTGTCATGGGTATAAAATATGCGGCCGAGTATAAGACACGAGAAAGATGACAATTTTTTAGCTTGCCTAAAAAGCTAATGTTTAGGGTAGGTTACTCTATCAGAGGACAAAATGTCCAGCTATCATGATATGCCTTTAATATTATAGATTATTATTAACAACGATATTGAGCTATTGGTCATGTAATCAGCAGACAATTTTATTTCATTTCCATTAGTCCATTTAACGTACAGCGACGAAAGCTTAATGCTAGGCGTCCCATCGGCGTCGTACGCATCGGACACATCGTATTAAACGGATTTTGGTATTCTTTGTATAGAAAATCATGCCGATCAGTGGACGCACTTGTATGACTTTCTATATAAAGAATACTAAAATTCGTTTGATGCGATGCCTCCGATGCGTGCGATACCGACCGGCGGACGCTTAGCTTAAAGCGTCACTGCGAGGCAAGTACATTCTAAGCTCAAATATTTAATTCAATTTTTATTTATAAAAGTAGGGACGAAACGTACCTAGGAGGTAAACCTGATGGTAAGTGATCATGTATAACGAGGATTAGAACTATATTAGACTGAGGAAGAATTCACATTTGACGGTGGAAATCCATCACCTAGTTTCATACTGGAAACTCATGAGTATTTTTCCCAATATTATAAATGTCTTTTATTTCTACATATTTTTAACCGACTTTTAATAAAGAAAATGGTTATTTAAGATTATATATAGATAAATCGAAGAGATCTGAAAGTTTTAGTTTTAGTTATTTACTGAGTTATTACGGGACCAGTATACACAAGTAGTGTAGAATATGAACTTGATCATAAAATATAGAATTTTTACATGAATTCTAATCAAATTGAAGTCGGAATTTTCAGTTTTCGTTTATACAAAATTATTTTAAAACTAATAACTTTTAATATC
Source organism: Mesosemia grandis (assembly GCA_018237805.1). Classification (NCBI taxonomy): domain Eukaryota; kingdom Metazoa; phylum Arthropoda; class Insecta; order Lepidoptera; family Riodinidae; genus Mesosemia; species Mesosemia grandis. The sequence continues at coordinate 4,084 of DVZW01000356.1, forward strand.
TGATATATTTATTTTGAAACATATGCTTATTGTTTTACGGTTTGATTTAACACTTGAGAACTATCTCGGGACAGTGCACTCAAACAAATACTTCATCAGAACTACAAATATATATGTACATTAAATTCCTTAACTATACACCGTCGGTGCATTAGTGGCACCTACCCCAGCAGGGATATACCCATTAGGGTATGATGATATTTTTTTAATATTTTTATTACCAATATTATATCCAAGATGAGTCGTCCCCAAGTTCCTTGATACTTTATAATTCTTTTTGGAAACTGCTATACTCGTACATAATACATTCAAAAGAAAAAAACATATAAAAGAAAAAAAAATAATCATAACATGACAGATGACATTTTAATATAAACACGTTGTATATACATATAAGTATTAGGTATAACCAGAGATGGGGAGCTAGGCGTCCAGCTGTCCCTATATTAAAGAGAATGTCGTGATACCCTTTCTGTCTCTTTACTTTATTCTATCTTGCTATTTATATCAAAAACATTACCTTATTATAAAATATATCTACTAAAAAATCAACTTTATAACAATGTTATGTTAGAACATAATAGTTTATACAACTATTTAAATTGAGTTTATTTATAGTATAGAGGGGCAAACGAACAGGAGGCTCACCTGATAGTAAGTAATCGACACCGTAAGTGATAATATTATTCGAAAAACTAGCTGTCCTTACACATGTGTTAGTGGAGAGAGACAGATAGGGCACCGCGGCCTTCTCTCTTTTTCTAATCGTGGGATTTTTCCACTTACAGGCAGTATGTCTTACCTACTCTGCCTATAATACCTCTATGTATATTATTCGTACCTACCTAATATGTGTTGAGTGTTCTATTTTAATATGTTTAATTGAAGTCCTAATGACATCAGTTATATTTTAAAAATTATATAAAAATGTTTTTAAATTATATTTTTAAATTATAAACGATTTAATTTTGTTGTTCATAAAAATAAATATATATATGGTTTGAAATAAAATTTGTTGAAATGTGTTTTTTTATGACACTTTTTTTTTGTTTATTCATTAATTATCGTACACTTTTAGATATATTTTTTATTTAATCGCGTAAGGATGGACGTACTTTTTTGTATTATCAAGAATTCTTATCTCGGCCTACCGTTTACTGATAATTTCCTATTGGATCACCACAGGATAGAAGTATTTTTGTTATAGATTTGTCTTTTGTTATTATGTTTAATTACGTCACATTCCTTGCGGAGTCATGATTTACTTACTCAACATTCATGACTCTTTTCATGCTCTCTTATGGGTTTCGGTGACTTTTGACACCGCCTTTATTCAAGACGCGGCCAATTGTTAAATAACTATTTTTGTTAATAATTCGTATAACTGTTTACCATTGACAGAACATCCCTAACTGAGTCACGGGGGTAGAATCACTTGGCCGTTTTAAATTGTTATTTATTCATATCACGGTCCACCATTTACAGATCATTAAGCTTATCTAAATTACTCACTTGAACGAGTTATTCAAAAATGTCCACGTTAAAGAAATAAATAAACCAACCTGCTAACTGACGGAATCTACTAGGTGTTAGAAGTCTGCAATGATTCATTCGTATACCATCTCTTTACTTATTCCTGCCGCAATAACGCATGTCAATGTCGTGTTTCGATTTGAAGGATAGGGTAGCCGATTCACTTATTCAAAAGAATTCATATCTCAGTCTCAAGGTTGGATAAGCACCATTGACACCTTTGATGTATAAGCGAGGGTTATCTCTCACCATCAGAAGATCCGCCTACTTGTTTGGCTCCAAATAAAATTTATAAACGCATTCAGAGTGTAGTGATGAAGACTGCATACTTGGAACTCCAGGTATGTTAATTAATGATGTATATGTATTAAATTCTTACGTTGAATAATTAAAACACCGGTGATGGTTTTTTAACCATTATCTTTTTCTGCGGATAAATGTCGATAATTTTGAATAGCTATTGCATATAAGTATAAGCTAGCTGAATTTTCTTTCGGTGTTTAATTTCACACAGTTGCTCAAAATTAGTTTCAGTGAGAGGTAACTGATTTAACAACGAATTAATGACTTCTTAACATGAAGTTTTAAAGGTTCTTCCTCAAAGAACCAGTCTTCCGACTCGGTGGAAGAATATTTGACGACCTATAAATAATTCTCAAAAGTTTACGTAGATAAATATATGATTTTTGATTTTAATCCTAAATTAGAAATAAATATAGTAACCATGGGAGTTTTATTTGACTACAAATTATTCGCGTCTCTCTAACCAGCCAGTAACTTTTTTCCGCTCTCTAAAATTAAATCGTTATTTATGTTTCTGTACACTTATAGCTGATCTCTTCAAAATGAGACCATAACCAACTTTTTTATTTACAGCTATTATGTCATAATGACAGACTAAAACCGCTTACGCTCTTAATGTACACGATATCGGTCTGAAAAATCATTGCTCATTGGTAAAACATAATCTTATACTAAAATACGTTCAACGTTACTTTTTCGAAAAATAATATAGGACTGTATTGAGTCCGAGGAAAAATAAAGCGATTGATTTTTCTCCTAAATAGTTATTTATTTATAATACACTTTATTTTATTTTCAAACAAACCTTATTTAAAAGCCAATTGGTAATTTTCATTAATAAGTTGATAATATATTTAAAAAGGATGTCTATTTAACGCAAAAGTTTTGATAATCATGTCCTGTGTACCATCGCTGTTTTACGATTATGTATCCCCAAAAGTGTAAATCTAATAGTACTTCTATCTCATAAGAACTTTTGGATTTTTGTGACTTTAGTCACCTCTCTAACCTAGACCTATCCTAATATTATTTGGGCGGTAAATATCAGTGCCTAATAACGTTTTGATTTCTAAGGCAAAAAGGGGGTTAAGGCAAAGTGGTCTTTATATGAAGTTGATGATCACTTTGCTTAAACCCCGTCTTTGCAAAAAACGTGAAAGTGTTTGTTTATGATTTCATTCTGTATTGTTCTAAATTGACAGATCTTGTTAGCAATGAATTTTGAGTGTGTGTTAATGTGTTTTTGTTTTAGATGCCGTGTTTACCTTGTCTAGACATGGTATGCCCGTGATAGAAATGGGATTCTACAGGTATAACCGCCGAAGTCGCTGCAAAGGGCCGAGAGCTCAATGGCTGTGTTCCAAATGGTCATCCGGAGGATGCAGAGCATCGGTGACGACTTTCGATGAAAATATTATTTATTTTAAAAATTGCCATAACCATTAACAGTACATTTATAAAGCTAAACTGTGTTTTATTGCAACCAATCCGATAGAAATTATCAATCAGACATTACTTTTGTCTATTACCTAAAGAAGAAGTTAAATTATTTTAATTTGCAATTACTACTGATAGAATTCTACGTGACTGCCTGGATTGGTACTTATTGTTTTGTCAGTGTTAGTTATTGTACTGCGATGGAGGATAAGTCGGAGTAATTTTTCCAAGATTAACTTCCCAATCTCAAGGTTGGCAATGCGTTAATAACTTATGTTTCCTCATTGGCGATGATTATCTCTTATCGTCAGATCCAACTGTTTTTTACCTTCTATAACAATGCTTCTAAACCGATGATTCGCGGACAACTGCTCGAGCATTCGAAGTGATACGTAAAGCCATTCTAAAAATATTAAAAAATTAGGAGTCGTCACTATGACAGTTGAATATCGGACGGAGACACCGCGAGCCACTGCAACGAGATTCGCGGTTGCAAGTGCGTGGTATGGCGTATAGGAGTTTGAGCCACACCTATGATCAATAAGAGAGAAGGAAGAAGTAGGTAGAGGTAGGACAAGTGCCTTCACGCTAGGTAGGTCGTGAGAGGCAAGTAAAGGTTATACAAGTCACTATTATTATGACTACTAGGTAGTAGAGTTCTGCAACAACTCGTCCGGATTGGTACCACCGCGTTACTTATTCTACCGCAAAATGTCAATGCTTGCCATTGTCGTGTTCCGGTTTGCAGATTAAAATAGTCGGTACATTTACTCTAGAGTCTTATCATGCCACACTCAAGATTGGCAACGCACGATTAACACCTTCGGTGTATATAGGCGACGGTTGTCTCTCACTGTCAGGAAATCCCTCTACTGGTTTGCGCTCCTATAAGATAAATAAATTAATGCCTAGGATGGATTAAAGTTTAACGCTAAATTGGATACATATACCAATCTAGGTTACCGCTGCAAAACACGCATCATGCTCAACCAAAATTGCTGAGAAGATAGAAGAAATGTAATATTTTGTATTTTGTTATAGACGCCGTATTTACTTGGTCCAGGTTCGGAAAACCGGCTATCGCCATCGGTGTATACAGATTCAACCGTCACAGCCGATGCAAAGGGCCGAGGGCTCAGTGGCTCTGTTCTAAATAGAGCACTACGAACTGTAGGGCTTCGGTCACAACCGTTGAAGAGACAATTGTTAAAATTAGAAACTGCCACAACCATTAATGCGAATGGAAAATTATTTGAGGGCATTGTTTCTCCAAGTGTAGATCCTGAGCTCCAGGAGACTATTCTACTATGAGTTTATAATAAAACGGGTGGGTAGATTTTCGAAATCTTACAAACAATAGTCATTTATTAAGTATCGAATTTAGCAGGGGTAGGCAGAGGTAAAACTAGTACACACAGAGGCGCTAGCGTGTTGTAGTTATACCTACGACTAGCCAATGATATTTAGTCCCTTGGTAACAGGTAGCAGTCCTTATCAGGCATATATTCCAACCCCGGGTAGTGAACTTTTCCAGGAAATCCGTATTTTTATTTAGAAAATCTGAAAAAACTCATTAAACCAGGTAATATCCCTACCCGGGAATTTAACCCAGGTCGTCATGCATTTTATATCGATAACGATACCACTATGCCAATGAAGTGATCGTATTTAATTATTATTATAATCACGCCAGGCCCTTTGAGTGGTAAGAAGACAGAAAGGAGCGCCAATAACCATGATGCATAAATAATAAATATTTATTGGAATAATTGTTTAATGAAGCTTAGGCTTTTTAACTTTTGGATTTTTATTGGTCAAAAATGTTTGAGAAACAATGTCCTAGGTCCTACGATACTGTGATATTTTGAAATTATTACAATCGCCTTCATAATTATTTTAATCACTAACGAATAAAGTCTGGATGTTTTTGTATTTGTACAAGTGCACTGAGGTCATTATTGGCTCAGATTATTATCATTTTCATTCGTTTATTTATCATGAATTTTTTTTTCTACCTTATATACGTCAATTTTGATTTCTTTCCGCCTTATTCCAAAACGCAGACTAACTTTAAAACCAGGTTTAGTACCAGTTTTAAACCAATATAATCGTTATTACAAAACGCGTTTTAGCACTTAGTACCGTATGTTGTTAGTACGGTACTAAAAAACTAACGGATCTAGATAAATATCAGTAAAATAGGTTATACATCAAAATAACACATAGGCTACTTTTTAATATGGAAAATAACTTATTTGTAGTTAAAACTAACTAAAATATATTTTTTGGAGTACTTTCACATAATTTTAATTACATCTTATTTAATACTAGCTGCGCCCGCGATTTCGTTCGCGTGAAAAACACGAACAAAGCTATCCCACGTCGACGTTTATTTTTGTACTTGCTTTAAAGCTGGTGTTAAAGTTGATCAGCGTTTGGAATAAGGCGGCGGGAATTTTATAATAACGTTTAAATTAAACCATGGTTTAAGGTTTAAACTTGGAATAGCTAGTATTGGTTTAAACCAAGACTATGTAATTTTTTTGTAATAAGACTTTAGGGTTTTATTTGAAGTTTGATGGGTGTAGCTTTAGTTACATTTTGTTGTTGATATTTTGTAATAAAAATTTGATTGTTTTCATGTGTTTTAAATTTTTTATTATATAACAGAAAAGCAAACAAGCAGAAAGATCTCCTGGTGGTAAGAGATAACTGTCGCCCATATACACAAAATGTGATAATGGTGCGGTGGCAGCCTTGAGTCTGGGATGATAAGACTCTTGCTTAAGTGTATCGTATTCATTATTTTTTTAATTATATTAGTATTGTTTTTAAACAGTGTTAGTAGCAAACAGTCAAACGGAACTCTTGATGGTAAAAGATAATCGTTACCTTATAGACAAAGGTGTTAATGGTGCCAATTTTGACAACAGTTTTTTTCTGCTCAAGTTCACCGGCTACCTTAGACTTCAAGTTGGATTACAACAGTGACTAGCACAGATATTATAGCCACAGGCAAGCAAGGGTGAGCGGCAGCTATTCAGGTGAGTTTCCACATTATAAAATGTCTGCCAGATTTTCCGTGCAAGTGGCACTTCCTTTATTTTACTGACCATCCTCTACTTTAGCTATAGCTTCCTATAAATATGTTACCAGTTTACTTATGATATATTTTGTTTAAACAGTGCTAGACTTAACTGGATTTATATAAATATATTTTTATTTTTGACATAAGAGAAATTCCACTTCGTGTGTAAACTTCGCTGAATCAATGTTGGGTGCGCACCAGCAAAAGAGTTTGTTTGAAAGCTCTTTCTTACATCAGAAAAAAAGGACCAATTTTAAAAATTATTTTTGTATTGGAAAGTCCATTTATGAAAGACGGCTATGTAAAAAAAAATTATTTACAACGGACAAAGTTGGGATGGGCCACTAGAGTGTAATATTTGAACAAAATTCTAAAATAATGTACTAATTCTGAATATTTAAGGATGGTCTACATGTATTTTTTTTTATTATAAAGGAGAGCAAACAAGCAGATACAC